>UESW01002149.1:0-123092 GCA_900491605.1 Calamus simplicifolius
AAGAGGCAGAAAAAAGGGCTCTTGCATAGTCTAAATAAAGAGACCACCTAAATTGGAAGAAGTTGATAAATTCATCTCCGATCTAATCCTTAGATTCCACCATGAGGCTAACAGATGTATGAAGTTGTGTAATTCTATTTCTTTTCCTCCTAATAATAGTTCTATGGTAAAGGAAGAGAGTGTTCTAATCACCATCTTTCTTCCATTGCAATCTATATTTTTGCCTCCATAGGATTTGCTATTGCCTCAATAGTTTGTGATATTTAGAAAGTTTAGATTTTAGAGATTGCAACTACTCTAAAAACAACCCAGTGTCCCTTCTTCAGTTTTTGGTAACTAGTCAATATCCATTTCCAAAGGAGTTAACCTTCTACATAATGTTACCTGCACAGGTTCTACTCGACTTTTTAAGGTTGCTTTAGTTTGTTTTAGTTTCTTCTGACACCTGGAACAGTGGAGAACTCAAAGTATAAGCGTACCAAAACTTAGAGTCCATCCATATGGGAGTTAACCCATCATTTCTGTATCATCTCGTGTTATTTGTGTAATAATCTTGTCCAGGTGTTAAGATAACCGATATGGATGGATAATTTTATAGAAAATCAGACTGAGGAACTTTGCTCAGATGTGTATCTAAGTGAACTTGAATGAACCCTTGATTCCTGGTGTTAATCTTGTTGGGGACGAAGGTGAAAATCTAGTACGGCAAGCTTTTACTTATGAAGGGATCTCTATATTCTGCTATGCCTGTGTTAAGGTTGGCCATGGGGCCACTGAATATGGTTATACAAGCAAATATGGGAACATTGTTATGATGGCGATGGTGATGGAATCAACTATTACTAGTATTAATTCTTCCTTAGAAAAACAAACTGGTTGGATGTATTACCCATGGTTGTCAGCTAGCCATTAGCATGTTCATTCCAATTGGAAAATTGAGGAAGAAGGCTGAGTTGTTGAGTCAGACCAGCAATACCATGCAAGGAAATCAGTGAATCCTAAACACGCTTAGTGGGTTAACTCTGTCACCCAGTCCAACCAGATTTCAGAAGGGTGATGGATTGAAACAATTGGCAGAAATTCTGCTGGAAATGGTGAATCAGGAGCTGAAAAAAGGGTGACAACTAAAGCGGATCGATCACTCACAATTGGCTCCAGATACCGTTTGTTGGCCAACCTAACAGAGGTATCTAATCAAAATCCTACGATATTGGTGGGAGATGGCTCCAGGAGTAAATTCCTCCAACTCATCAGTTTCCTCAAAGACGCTGCCAATCCACCAGCCATGATGGAGGAGGACCTAGATTAGGCGGATCGAACGTGGAATCAGAACCTATCATTTTTCAAGCAGTTAGGCAATAGATTAATGCTAGATTTGATTAAATAATCGTATTTATTAATTACTAAAATTGTCCATCCATATCGGTTTCCCAGCCACCGAAGCTACCTCCAAAATGTGATTTGTGGACCATAACTCCACTGGTAACTCCTCAATCTCAACCATATAGCAGTCAAGGAAATCAGTGTTCAAAGCTTTGAAATTGGGATGCCATGGTACTAAAGCAAGCATCTGTCCTAGCTCCCACCATCCAAGATTCTATTGTAGTTATCCCACGCAAATCCTTCTCGCATTGGAAGCGGAAGGCAAGATGGTTACCGCCAATTAGGAATACCTCAAATTAAATTAAAAAATGATACTTCTCTTTTAGAATACGCTTTAGGATGTCCAACCTAAGACTACATCCCAATGTTCTACCAATCAGGGAAAGCTTCCATTCATCTCTATCCTCCTCAATTTCTATAGTAAAAACTCGATTTGGCTGTTAAGATGCATACATAGGGTTTCTACTAAGATCTCTAGATCTATGTTCAAAGACAAAAATCTTTCAAATTCTTTTTGGAAAGAAGCAGCGAATACAACAGCATACCTGATGAATAGATGTCCAACAAAAGTTTTTCAAAATATAACACCATTTGAAGTCTGGTTTGGTAGAAAGCCTTTGATGAAGCATTTCAAAATTTTTGGATGTGTGTGCTACACACATATTTCAAAGAAGCGAAGATACAAACCTGATGAAGTAAGTAAAAAATGCATCTTTGTTGGATATAGTTCTAAATCAAAAGGTTACAGACTTTTCAGTTTGAAGCAAAATAAAGTGATTATAAGAAGATATGTTATTTTCAATAAGAAAGTTGCTTGGAATTGGAAGAAAAAAAATGAAAAAACTATTATTTCTTATAATGAAAAAATTTATGATGCTTTAAATAAAGAAAATGAGATTGAAGTTCATCACAAACTTCTCCAAGTATAAGTCCATTTCCAACTTCAAGTTCAAGTTCATCTTCAAGTTGTACTCTTACAAAAATAAGAAGACTAAGTGACATTCATGCCTCTTGTAATTTCTGCATGATTGAGCCTGAAACTTATGAAAATATTATGCATGAAAAAGTATGAACAAGGCAATACAAGAATAAATTAATATGATTAACAAGAATAAAATTTGAAAGTTAGTAAAGAAACTAAGTGATAAGGAAGTTATTGGCTTGAAGTGGATCTACAAGACAGAACATAATCCAGATGGAACCATTTAAAGACATAAAGCAAGATTGGTAGCAAAAGAATACTCTTAATTATCTAGTATTAATTATCAAGAAACTTTTGCACCTGTTGCTCGACATGATACAATTAGAACTTTCATTTTTATGGCAGCACATAAAAGTTAAAAATTATACCAACTAGATGTAAAGTTAGTATTCTTGAATGAAGTATTAGAAGAAGAAATTTATGTTGAACAACCTCAAGGCTTCATCATCAAAGGTCAAGAAAGCAAGGTATACAAGTTGAAAAAAGCATTGTATGAGCTGAAGCAAGCATTCGAGCATGGTACTCTCAAATTGATACCTACTTCAATGAGAAATATTTTCTAAGAAGTCTAAGTAAACCAATACTTTATGTGAAGAAGCATGGTAATGATATTTCCATTGTCTTTCTTTATGTTGATGATTTAATTATTACTGGTAACAATGAGAATATGATTTTAACTTTCAAAAGTGATATGATGAGAAAATATAAAATAAATGATATAGGTTTGCTCCATTATTTTTTAGAAATTAAAATTATTCAAAGAAAAGATAGCATCTTTATTTGTCAAAAGAAATATGTAAAAGGCATTATCAAGAAGTTCAAAATGAAAAATTGCAATATTGTGAAAACATGCATCTTTTGTGGTAAATGAGAAGTTGATGAAAGAAAATAAAAGTGGTGAAGCCATAATTATACATAAGCATTGTTAAAAGTTTATTGTATCTAATAATTATAAGATCAGACATAATGTTTGCATCAAGTTTACTTTTCAGATTTATGCAAAAATTAAGTAAGATTCACTTTGGACAAGCAAAAAGAGTCTTGAGATACATCAAGATACTAAAGATTATGGGATCATGTATGAAAGAAACAAGAATGGTATTGTGAAGTTATTTAAATTGTAATAGTGATTGGGCCGGAAGCATTGATGACATGAAAAGCACATCAGGTTATATATTCCTTTTTTGGATCAGGTGTCATATCTTGGGCATCCAAGAAGCAAGATACAATGGCATTATCATCTTTTGAAGCTGAATATATTCCAATTACTTTGGCAGCGCAACAAATAATTTAGTTAAGAAGAATACTTGAAGATATGGATGAGAAGCAAGAAGAAGCTACTTACTATACTACTATGTGACAACAAATCTACCATTTTTATAACAAAGAATCCTATATATCATAGCCATACTAAGCACATCAAAATCAAGCACCATTTTATAAGAGATATAGTAGAAGGAAAAAAAGTTGAAGTCAAGTATGTGAGGACTTAAGACTAAATGGTAGATACTTCACCAAGACACTACCCAAGGAGAAATTCATTCACTTTAGAGATCTCATGAGTACCAAGAACAATCATTAAAGGAGAGTGTTAAAATATAATGATTGTTAATTCCTAGTGCTATGTTTTATGTTATTTGTTGTTTTAGTCTGTGTTGGGCTTATACAAAGTTGGGTCTATTTTATTATGCTTTGATGTATAAACTTATGCAGGGTGTGATAGCTTCACATGTATGAGGGGCATTATGTTTAAAATGTCGTAGAACCAGAAACAATGTAAGGTGTGCTTATGAAACCCTAGATCTTTTTTTTCTTCTTCTTAACAGAAAACCTTTCTCTATCCAAATTTTTTTCCAAAAATATTGTGTGTTGGAAACAATCCCAACAATTTCTACCTATCCTCTGGTGACATCTACTCAGGAACGGATTTTACTTTTATCCACTCTACTGGATTTTGTATTTCTATATGCTTGATTGCTAATTGCTAATGAAGATCCTCCATCCCTCTTGTCAGTTTCTACTAATAGGATTCCCTAATTTTGAAGATCTTTTCAAATCTATAATATTCCCTTGAAGGATCTGGTTATTAAGAAAAACTCCTAATCTTAGAATGATTTATTAGTTCTATTAGAAAGTTTCTTTATATATTTGTATTTAGATTTTCTTAAATAATTAGTGTTTTAACCTTATAAATTGTAACAGAGCTTATTATTGACTCATTTTATTTGGAGGCTCAACCCTCTCGAAGTGGTAATCAGAAGGCTTGATCCTCTCGAAACGGTCATCTGAAGGTATGATTCACTCGAAGCGATCATAATTATCCTAAATTCTCTATTATATCTATCATTGCGATTAGTTGTAATAGATAAATGAGATAGCTACTTTTTTTCTTAATTTGCTCAAGGGGTTGACGTGCATGTGTAAAGGAATATTCTCAAAATATGCACATGCGATCAAAATTGATTGTATCAGATAAAGGTTATCTATATAAAATTAATTAAATAAAAATAAAATCAGAGTCTTCCTCACATCTCTCAGATCAGTATCGAATTATAAGAGTGGGCTCGCTCTTATTTTTCTCTATTTCTCACCAAAGAGTTGGTACATATAAAAGAGAGATGAAGAAAGAAACTTTTTTTTGTTATGTCACGCTCTTTGAAAGTTCACCTTACACCCTATTTATAGGCTCTAAGTGAATCAAAAAAATTATTTTATTTATTTATTTATTTATTTTTAAATTAATTTAATCTAAATAACCTTTATCTTTTTAACTAATTTTGACCATATGTGCATATTTTAAGGATAATCCTCTACACATGCACATCAACCACTTGAGCAAATCAAGAAAAAAGTTGCTCTCTCATTTATTTGTTACAACTAATATGCATATTTTGAGAACAATCCTCTACACATGCACAACGCCCCCATGAGCATATCAAGGAAAAATTTATTTTCTCATTTGTAACTAATTTACAAATAATATCTAAATTAAATATAATAATATCTAAATTATCAAATCTTATTTAATAATTCTAGATATTATTAATTTTAAATATCTAATATTATTTATAAATAATGAATCAAATTTATTATTTATTTGTTTTTAATTTTTAATATTTTTAATAATCACATTATCAAAAAATACCAAAATTAAAATTTCTCTCTCTTCATTAATTCAAAATAGGCACAATTTACAAGAGCAAAAAAAATCTCTTATGTGATGTCTCATAATAACATTTAAGTGCCACCGTTCATATCATTTTATTATATGAACAATATGTCTAAACATATTTTTATTTTATCCAATAACCAATTTATTGTACTAAATAGATGTAAAAAGAATAATCAATCAAATTGATTATTTATCTTCATAATAATCACTTTATTATAAAGTTTCAATAAACATTTTATTTAAGAAAAATAAATAATTAATCATATTAATTATTCAATCCAAGAGTATTCGATATAATTAACCTAAGATGGTATGGAAAGCACGGACCCATAATTTTAAGCTTCAATAAACTTGAATAAACTCAATTAAAACTATTTAATTATTTATTCAGTTTATTAATCTAAAAATTATTTCACTAAAAACTCAAGACTGCACTCTTGAAAATTACAGATTAATTTTTACTCAAAAACTTAAGTTATCCATTGATATAATCGTTGCATGTAATTTAACTCTCCATAATTAGTTCATAATTAAAGCTAGGTGAAATAACCATTTTATCTCTCTAATTATTTCTTGTTCCTTAAGTACCATTGATTCACTAGTTAAACATTTAATTTATCATCGGATCATAAATTACATACATAACTGTTTAGCTCCTTAATCAATACTTAAGGAAACTAATTTTAAGCTTCTTTTTGGAAGCTTAAAATTCTATATCTTTAAAGCACATTTCCAGCCCAATGTGTTATCGAACCTCCAAAATGTAAGTATTAGGCCCAACATCAAATGGGCTTGAACAAACAAATCAAAAGATCCAGTAATACAATCAAGGGATTTATGATTAAGTCAAAATTAAAGTCGATGTACATATGATCATCTTGTGACATAAATTAAATTTTTTATAACAGTACTTAAATAAAGATTCAAATTATATCGATTCGAGTCATATATAATATTATTATATATAATATCTCCACAAAGTATCTCTACACAATAATCTGGATAAGATTATCACATTCATATTGTTCATGGACTGTATTAGTGATTAGCCATAGAAGATCCATACTTCGATCAATTACGGATATATTTAAATATATTAGCCATAATTTCAATCTTCTTATATACATTATACTAAAATTATAGCCTCATAATATATTTTAAATTTTTATAAACATTCATCTTTTATATTAAAATATAAGAGACAAGAATGCTTCTTTTTTAAAAATCAAAAGTACAAATACATCTAAATTCAAGGGCACCATTCCTAACAATCTTTCACTTGCCCTAAAGCAAATGGGACATGTCTCTCAATCCCATTCCCATAAGATGTTTGTTGAATATTTTCTTAGGCAATATCTTTGTGAACGTATTAGCCAGATTTTATTCTGATGCTATCTTTATAACATTGGCATCGCCTCGGTGTACGATCTCTCTGATAAGATGGTATTTTCTCTCAATATGCTTGCCTCTTTTCTTGCTTCTGGGTTCTCTTGAATTAGCCACGGCACCACTATTATTACAGAATAATGTTAATGTCATATCCATTCCTGAAACAACTTTCAAGTCAGTATAGAACTTTTTAAGCCAAACTGATTCTTTAGTTGCTTCACAATATATACTCAGCTTCCATGGTAGAATCAATAATGCTAGATTTCTTTATACTTCTCTAGACAGCTGCTGCACCACCAATTATAAATACTGATCCAGACGTTAACTTTCGAATATCTTTATTTGATTAAAAATCAGAATCAGTGTATCCTAAGGGGTTTAGGTCTTCACCTGAATACACAAGCAAATAATTTTTCATTCTTCGAAGATACTTGAGAATGTGCTTTACTGCCACCCAGTTCTCTATCCCGGGGTTTGACTGGAACCAACTAACAACTTCCACTGTGTAGCAGATGTCTGGTCTAGTGCATAGTATAGCATACATCAGACTTGCAGCCACCGATTCATATGGAATCAGTCTCATTTCCTCTTCTTCTTGTGGTGTCTTAAGACACTATTCTTTAGAGAGAACAATTCCATATCGAGTCGAAAGAAGACCTTTGTTGAAGTTTTGCATCAAAAAATAAGCCAACACCTTATCGATATAAGATGCCTGAGACAGTGCTATGAGTTTGTTCTTCCTATCCTGAATGATCTGGATACCAAAAACATAACTCGCCTCTTCAAATCTTTTATTTGAAATTGTTCGACCAGCCATGTCTTTATGTTAGATAATATTTTCACATCATTTCCAATGAGTAAGATATCATCTACATAAAGCATTAAGAAAACCATAATTTTTTCATTAATGAGCTTGTATACACAAGGTTCATCAACATTCTACTCGAAGCCATAGGTTTTGATAATTTTATCAAACCTAATGTTCCAAGATTTGAAAGCTTATTTGAGTCCATAGATGGACCTATTAAGCTTACAGACTTTTTGCTCTTGATCTTTAACAATAAACCCCTCTGGATGTTGTTTCATATATATGGACACTTCTAGATAGCCATTTAGGAAGGCTGTCTTGACATCCATTGCTATATTTCGTAATCAAAACAGACAGCTATGGATAAGAGAATTAGGATGAATTTTAGTATGGCAACTGAAGAAAAAGTCTCCTCATAGTCAACTCCCTCCATTTGGGTATAACCCTTTGCTACAAGTCTAGCTTTAAAGGTCTCTACCTTTCAATCTGCTTCTCTTTTCTTCTTGAAGATCCACTTACATCTAATGAGCCTGACATCTTTAGATGGATCTGCAAGTTCTTAGATAGAATTGGAGTACATAGACTCCATTTCTTAGTTCATGGCTTTCAACCATTTCTCCTGTTCAAAATCATTCATTGCATGCTAGTATGACTATGGATCATCATCGTTGGTATCAGCTATCATAACATTTGCTTCACTATCCTATCTATAGCGGGCTGAGATTTTGACAACCCTTCCACTACGTTTAGGTACCATAATATCCTGACTAGGAGCTATGATTTCTTCTTCCCTGATTTCAATAACTTTTGTTGATTGTGGGGTGATCTAATCTTTGAGCAACTCTTCGAGTATCATCTTACTCTGAGGTTTAAATTTCTGTATATAGTTATTTTCAAGAAAAGTGGTATTTATCAATATAATCACCTTCTTTTCGTGTGGACTATAGAACAAACCTCCTCTAGTGCCCTTTAGATAGCCAACAAGTAGACACACTTCCGTTCATGGTTCTAGCTTTCTAGATTTGCCCTTAAGAATATGAGCTGGACATCCCATATGCAAAAATGACACAAACTCGATTTATGCTCATTCCACATCTTTAAGGGTTCTTGAATACAGATTTAGACGGTGCAACATTCAAAATGTGCATTATCATCTGTAAGGTGTATCTCCAAAATGATATCGGTAGTGAAGAATAACTAATCATTGATTTAATCATATCTAACAATATCTGGTTCCTTCTTTCTGCAACACCATTTTGCTACAGACTTTTCAAAGCTATGAGCTATGAAACAATTCCATGCTCAATAAGGTAATCCTTGAATTCTATATCAAGATATTCTCTACCTCAATCTGATCGCAGTGTTTTTAGTGATTTGCCTAATTATTTTTCAACTTCTGCTCAAAATTTTTGAAACTTTCCAAAAGTCTTAGACCTTCTTTGCATTAGGTAAACGAAACCATATCTTGAGTAATTGTCAATGAAAGTGACAAAGTATTCATAACCACCTTTAGCTTGTACGTTGAATGATCCACACACATCCGAATGTATTAGCTCTAGGTTCATGAGCCCTTTGGCCCTTGTAGAGAAAGGTCTTTTGGTCATTTTACCTTCTAAATAGGACTTACAGGCAGAAAAAATGCCAAATTTAGCTCTCTCAGAGGATTATCCTTCACAAGTCTGTTTATCTATTTAGGTTAATATGACCAAGCCTAAGGTGCTAGAAATATATTTCATTATCATTGTTCATTACCTTTTATCTTTTGTTAGACCTAGGATTAGCTACTTTAAATAGTTCGGCATTGTAAGAAACATTTTCATAATGTGATAAAACATACAACCCCTCGACTAAACATCCATGACAAATTTTAAGACCATTTCTTGAAACTAAAATGACATTTTCATTAAATGAAATTCCATAACATTGTTCATGAAGTTTAGAAACTGAAATCAAATTTCTAGAAATGTTCGGAATGAAATAAATATTATTCAGAATAAGAAATTTCTCTCCAAACGAAAGACGAGCTATTCCAATTACCTTGGCCAATACCATAGCTTCGTTGCTGACCCTCATTATCAGCTCACCATCAAAAAGCTCCTTTGAAGAACTAAGAAGCTACATAGAAGAACAAACATGATTTTTCGCCTCTAAATCAATTATCCAGGAGGAGATATCAACCTTTACTAGACAAGCTTCAAGTACAAGCAAATTATATTTATCATTTTTTTTCTTTCCTTTCAGCTCCACCAAATACTTAGAGCAATTTCTCTTCCAATGCCCTTCCATATTACAGTGGAAGCATTTGCACTTTGGCTTCTTCTCTTTTAGTTTGTTGGGTGCCTTCTTTTTTGGTGCCTTCTTGGGCTTCTTTGCCTTCCCTCCAACATTGCCTCTTTGAGTCTTTTTCTTCTTCTACCCCTTAGAAGATGAGGCTTCAGCAACATTTGCTTGTCCTCTCCTTTTCTTCATAGTTCTACATATAGACTCATAGGTCTGCAGCTCGTTTAATAGCTGACTCATCCCGTACTTTAACTTATGCGTAATATAGTTTGAAGTGAACAAGACAAACTCCTCATGTAAAGAATTCATAATTATACTTACCTGAGTTGTTTCATCAACTGGAGCTCCATGAAGCTAAGCTTCATTGAAGAAGTTGGCCATTTTCAGGACATGATCCTGAACGTGCATGCCAGAAATTATCCTTGTGTTCATATAATTTCTAACAGTTTCATGACAAGTTTGTTTAGACTTAGATCCATGACTTATAGTCCTTCCATAATTTCAAAAGCCATTTCTTTGGTTTCAAACTTTTGCCTACATGCTGGCGAGAATGTAGCCTTTGGCTTTGTTGTTAGCAACTTGCCACTTGTCATAATATTCTCTAATATTACGACTAGTAGCGAGGGTTGGCTCAACAAGACATGGATCAGTGATAACAAATTTGATATTCTCAGTAATCAGAATGATGTTAAGATCAGATTTCCATTTAGAATAGTTTTTTCCAGTTAGAGTGTTGCCAGAAAGTAGAGAAGTAATGAGATTGTTCAGGGCCATTTTAAAAAATTAGTTCATATAAATATTTATAAGTTTTTGAAATAGAGATTTCAAAAAAATAAAGAATTTAGAAAAAATACAAGAAAAACCCAAATTCTATTCCCTCGATAATTCAACTAGTCATGTACAAGTTTGTCATCGTAGGATAGGTCAACTTGCATACTTAGTTAAATCGAGACTCTATTTGATTAATAAGAATGTTTCTAAAATAATTCTTTATTTTCACACTTATTAACTACTGAATTAGAAAAGATTTGGTCAAAGATATAATCAACACGCTTAATCTCATATCTTTATGAGTAATACCCATAATTTCAAATTTCTAGACTTAACCCTAACGTGCCACTGTAGGGTAGGTCAGGCTTAAAAAATATCTAAAAATTCTATCCTAGAGATCTAGCCTTGTTATTGAATTGAACAAACACCACCCGTAGGGGAACGAAATCAAAGCACCTCAAGGCGCCGTTCAACTCTTACTATACTAAATCAATGGTGAAGACCAACAAATTTATTAATTATTTATTATTAAAATAAAATTATATTTTATTATATAAAGATAACCTTTTATCTTTGTGAATTAAATTCAATAATTTTTAAATTTTATTGTAAATATAATCTATAAATTTAATTCTTTTAATATTTTTAAAAATCAAATTCTTATAAATATTTTATGATAGCTATTATCTTTTAAAAATTAATATTAAAAAATTTAATAATCATATTATGAAAATTTAATATCACATATTAATTTTTAACATTAATTTTTATATAAAAAATTATATTTTTGTTGTTTATAAATTAAATAGATTAATCTTACATAGAATTCGCAACGCTCGATTGATGGCAGATTTTGTCCCCGTCCATCATCATCTGGCATCGGGTGATCTGCAAGCTGCTCACCTTCGCCACCAGTCTCTAACGCCATTCCCCACAATATAACTTTAAGCCTCAAACAAAAGCAAAATTAAAGCACAACAGTCCAATATTCATCAAGGCGACAAGGAGGCCTCGTTGCTGATATCAATAATTGTATTACTTTGATTCCAAAAGTAACAGTTCCCCCGGATCACTGCGTATTAGCTGCAAGACAGCAAGCCTGACCCAAATATGCCAAAATAAGCGAGACACAAACAGCTGTAGCATCCTATAGCAACATTGCAAGTCCATCCTGACCCACCAACGACTCCAAACTCCATTAATCTGGCCAAGGCCCTCCATAAAGACCTCTGGTTGTCAAATGTCCTACGGATAGGAGCGCACAGTCATCCATGGCTTCCTCTGAGCCTGGAAAGGCTGTAGCGTTCAAGTAATTAATGTGTTGGATATGAGATGGTTCAGTTCCACAGCAAGCCTTAGCTTTGCGTGCACAATCCTGAAAAAGGCTCTGGTTAACATCCTCTGCGAAGGAATTCGACTCTGGTTTCCTGGTAAGAAGGGGGGCAGGAACAAGGAACAGCGCATGCGAGTTCCAGAATGCCAAGCAAAAGAGGGAGCAACCCTGTAGTAGAAGCGTTTCTTCCGATCAAAATTTGACATCATAGTCGTATGCCACTGTTTCAGAGTGAGAATAATAGGCCTCTAAGTCCCACAATTTTCTTTTCAATCAAAGGCTCCAATTTGTTCATCGAACAACTCAACCACATATGCATGTTTCTTTATCCTAAAACACATGGGAGAAATATATAATATCATACAGACTTTGTGCTACTGTTGCTTGCCCCATCAGATACCAATTGCAGAAAAGCAAGGCAAGTACGTGACTCTGCTCTCTCTCAATAAAACAGCAGTCGAAATAATGTTATTCGATTGATAATATCAAATACAGAATATATCGAACACAGTAACCAAAATCTATCGAGATATTATGATTACTGACAATCCGTAGCACCAAGAAAAATAGCCTATATATACTTAAAGACATATACTCTTCACCCATATAGACCCAAAAGGTTCTGAGAAACTAGTTGTTTAAGGCGAGAAGCACAGGAGTAATAATCTCAAAGGCAAGGAATTGGTTGAAGCTAAATCATGCAGAAATGAAAACTAGAGGGACTGTCCTGGCGTAAGTGGTGGCATCGGCTATCTGATCATCCTCTTCATTCTCCCCGGACATCTCTTCCAGTGATTTCCCCTTCGATTCCGGCACCAAGAAGGTAAACAATAGCCCCAGAAGGCTAAGAGTGAGTTCCTGACGCCAATGCCGGCAGGGTAGCCGTGATCGGTCTTGGCCTTGTCCTGGTTCTGCGCCGCATATAAGAACCCGAAGGCGCCGATGATGGCCCCCGCTTTCCCGGCCGCTGCCGAGATCCCATGGCACGTCGACCGCAGCCTCGCCGGATAGATCTCCGCCGGCACGATGAAGGTGGTGCTGTTCGGCCCGAAGTTGGCGAAGAAGAAGGTCAATCCATACATGACGACGAAGCCGATGTGGTTGCCTTTCATCATGAGCTGGATCTTGAACCGGCCGATGATGTCAATGAACGCGACGGTGAACCAGTAGCCGGGGACGGTTCAATGTCTCAAAGTCGATGGCGTTCATGGTGGCGGCCTTGGGGATCGCTGAAGATGTCCTTTTGGAAGAGGCTGGCTGTAAAAGGCGATGTCGAGGAGGAACCAGGTGATGGTTGTGCCGACGAGGTGGAGGCCGTGGCGGCGGGCGAATTCTTTGGAGAAGAGGCCGAATTTGCCATCCTTGTTCCCGGCGAGCTCCTCCACCTTCTCCTGCTCCTCGACTATATCCATCTGAAGCACCTTCGACATGTCGGCGGCAGCCTGCTTGGCGTTCTTGGCGACGAGGGCGGTGTAGCGGGCGGTCTCCGGCATCTTCATTCTCCAGTAATAGGTGAGGGCCGCCGGGAGGGCACCGATCATGACAATTATCCGCCAGACGTAGTCGGCCTGGGGGACGGTGGAGGCGCCAGGGTTCACGGCATAGGGCGGTGCATCGAAGCGGTCCTTGAAGGAGGCCGATATGATGATGGCGACGATGCCGCCGGCGAGGATACCGAAGCCCTGCATGGCGAAAACGGCGGCGATGAAGGCGCCGCGAGTCTTCTTGTTAGCGTACTCGGACATGATGGTGGCGGAGAGTGGGTAGTCACCGCCGATGCCGAAGCCGAGCCAGAAGCGGAAGAAGCAGAGGGTCGCCAAGACACCGTTGGCGGATTTGCCGAAGGAAAGGCCGGAGGCGATGGAGCAGACCACCATGAGCATGAGGGTGAGGCCGTAGACCTTCTTGCGGCCCATCTTGTCGCCAAGCCAGCCGAAGAAAAGCTGGCCCGAGAGGGTGCCGCAGAAGGCCACGCCGTTGACGGCGGCCGACACGTTCGGTGGGAGCGTACCGGGGGTTGGGGAGCCCTCGATGTGATAGTAAATCCGACCGAGAAGCTTGGTGACCAGGGAGATACAGAAGAGGTCGTAGGCGTCGGTGAAGAAGCCCATGCCGGCGATGACGATCGCCGTGAAGTGGTACCATTGGGTCTTGGCAACATCTAGTGCGTTCAGCACCTCGAGCTGTTCTTTATCCCTCTTCATCCCTTTCTTTTACTTCTTCTTCTCTAGACGAAGGAGCTCTGCAGAAATTATATGCATGCAAAAATAAATATAGATTAGATATGGAATATAACTCTTTACTAAATTGAAGGATGCGGGTCTGATGTTCTTATTAGATCTTGCTTCCAATTCCGTTCAGACATGCAAAAAGAGAGACAGATGAATAACTGAGACGATAACTTTGTGGAAAGGAACATGTGACAATCAACAGTGGGTGAGAGTCAACAGGACGCAGCTAAAGAGAAGCAGAAAAAGGAGACGGAAGGAACAGGCGAATCAGTGGCAAGGAAGATGGAGAGATCCAAACATTTATCTTAATACTTTTAACCATTATCTTGGGGAGACCACATCCATTTATCTTAATACCTTTAAATCACCATTGAAGCACACGCAATCTCTTCAAACAAACAGGAGTGCCACAGTTTTGAAGTAAACCACATCCATTTATCTTAATACCTTTAAATCACCATTGAAGCACACGCAATCTCTTCAAACAAACAGGAGTGCCACAGTTTTGAAGTAAACCACATCCATTTATCTTAATACTTTTAACCATTATCTTGGGGAGACCACATCCATTTATCTTAATACCTTTAAATCACCATTGAAGCACACGCAATCTCTTCAAACAAACAGGAGTGCCACAGTTTTGAAGTAAACCACATCCATTTATCTTAATACCTTTAAATCCTTTAACCATTATCTTGGGGAGAAAGGACCTCAACCAACCGGGCTTTTTTATCAACCAAATAGGTCAATAGATGATTCGTTGAGATTTCTGACAAACGAAATGATTTTCTTTTTTTTTTTCAATCAAGTTACCAAAAATAATACTTCCGTAAATTTAGGATCGATGCTTCTTTCTTCATTTTTTTTTTTTAATCTGAAAACAAAAACCGGTATTAAACACTCATTTTGTTACTCATCCTTAATTTTTTGAAAATTCTTTCAAAATCTATCCAAAAAAATGTGGAAACTCTCAAAACTATTCTTTGATCGTTTCTATCATCACTCTGGCAGCCACTTTCGCTAACCCTCGGTATCATTCATGCATTGCTACTTGCTAATCACCATGATTAATTGCCACCAACCACTTGCCACCATCACTGCAACCATTAGCTGCCTCCATGTATATTACCACAGCCTCAGTTCACACAACTACCGAACAAGCTTCGAATCTTGATTAAAAATATATAAATATTTCTATTCTAGTGAAATTTCCATGATCAAACTATAAAACTGGTAGCTTATGGATTCATTTGCACTGTTCCATTGATAGTCCAGTGCAAATGAATTTGACCGACCATATAGGCCGACGGTTGGCTAGTAAAATATTCATCAATACATGTCGCATTGGAATTTATATGCATGTCACCCTAATCATATGATGGGATGAGTAGAATCCGCTCTGAAGTACACTTGGCATATTTCTTATTAGGAGTCGTGCACGGCTTTCAAACAAAAACATTTACTAATTTCTAAACAAGAGCTCTTAAGAAATGATGTTGAGATTTGTTTTATAATTCATCAATGCATTCGCAGTCCATTGGCTGTATTATTTAGCTGTCGGGTGGCTTAGTGACACTATTAGACAATCCCCGAGGAAGATGTGGCAACTTGAAGGAAATGGATGGCAACTTGAAAGCCTGTCTTATATCTGGGAATAACGTATGAATTTGGTGGTCAGAGGTATGAACATGAGGGAATGCTTCTTCTTGCCTTCACATTAATGGCACGCAAGAAAGATAAGTTGTCAGCCGGTAGTTCCATGGAAAGAATATCAGAAGTATCCTGATAACAAATTTTATTTGTCTGATTCAAAGGTATTGAGAGGATATTCCTTGGGATAGTTTACAGGTGAGGCAACGATGGACATACTAATTTGTTGATTAGTGCTTACACTTCGGTTGGTGTACCCTTCCAGCATATTTATGTTTAAACAAAACTTACTATAATTCATTAGATGTTTTGGCTTGCGGTTCTTTACTGAACAAGCATTATCATTTCACTCAAAAAATGATAAATATTTATCATGATTTGGTTTTCTAAATAAGATGATGATACATGTATCATATGTTAAATAGGGAACCGCATCGCAAACATCCAAAGATGCTGCACCTAACTTTCATCTTTTATTTTTTCGGTTTTTCTCATCACTTTTTGGTATAACTCACTGATGAATCATCCAACATAAAGCATACCATAAACACCCCCTTAAGATTTTGATATAAGAGCAACCTTCGAAGACATCAACCACTGTGTGAGGTATTAATCGATCAACGCGCCTATTTCTCACCACAAAAAGAAATCCTGGATTTTGTTATCTTTATAATTCTTGGTGATAAGATTTTTCAGCTTGTGTAATTGGAAGATAGTTGTTTATAAATAGGATAAAAATATCATATATTTTTATGAATGCATGGTCATGATTTTGTAATATTAATTGTTTGAATCTGTGATATTAATTTACAGAAACCTTAAATCATAAAAATAAAAGATTCCTAGTTGAGCACTGAATTCAAGATTTTCTATAATCTCCACAATTTCCCTTTCCTCTTTTCAGAAACTCTTTAGCAACGTCTCTCTTCAAACAAATACCAAATTTTTTTTAAAAAAATAAATAAATAATAAACAAAATCAAGTTTTCGCAGCTAAAATTCCCTAACATAGCTCACTGCTAATCTTATTCATGCAAGAAGTATCAGAGTACGAAAATTTGGAACCTTTTAGAGTGTACGCCAGAAAAACCATCTAAATTGGAAATTATTTAGGATAATAGATGTTCTACGTGGCAAGACTATGGATAACATTTTGCTTTTGTTTGACTTGATAATCCAAGCCAAGCCAACCTACCTCGGTCCAGTTTTGAACGAAGTACGTCAACACGGTCATGAACTCAAGTTTGGTTTCACATAACTGTACTATTAAACAGCGCTTTGTTTTTAGTTAGTCAAGAGGCCTAGTGTGTGTCGTATTAGCAGATTCTCAAAACAGGCTGGATATCATGAGGTTCAAATTAATTAATCACTTTGGTTGCCCTTAAAATAAAAAAAAAAAAAAAAAGCAAGATTTTTTTTATTTTATTTTTTGTGGTAGTGAACCAAATAGAACAATTGAGGCACCAAAGTCAATTCAATGGAGTGTTCATCTGGGTGGGTCCAGTGGTATCAACGTTTCCTTGAATCAAGTGGCTTGAGTTGATATGTTCAGAACTAGCTTTTAACTTCTAACAGCTGCACGCAAGAAGGTACAAAGTTTTGTTGAAACAACCAGAACGCGTGACTGTTGCTCATTCGTCCCAAGTAACCATGCTGTGGTTCTCTTTTCTAATTTGTTGTCCAGAACGCAGCTTCCATTCATGGAATAGGCTTGTCTTTTGCGCAACGCCTACCTAAATCATGCACTCCTTCCCTCGCTGGAGCCCACAGATGCTAGAGAGAGACTGCTGAAGGCCAATCCTTCCGTCAATGGACACCCCGTAGACTTGGCAGTCTTCCTTGACGCCGTGTGGTTTTCCAGCTAGCATTTCGTTTTGGCTAGGAATTCCTTTGTTCTGGTTCTAACATCCAAGTTCCCTAGGGTCACCCTTACAATATCGTCCAGTTTTCACATTGACTCTTGGTACTGTTTCATGTCGTTTTCACTGCAACAAAGACAGAAAGAGACCCAGACTTAGCGTTACCATGGTGCTGTCTTCTAGCATTAAGCAAGTAAAACCTCATTTTCGTGACAGTATGTCCCGTATATTACTATAAATCGGCACGTACAACACACGTGATAGCAAAAGCATGCATGGTTGTGACTCCACGGATGGTTATGTGTTTAGAGTTGAAATCAGAAGGTCATGCTGATACACAGGCTAATTAATTAAACTTCAATGGAGATAATGCAATTGGAATAGACATTTTTCCTGAAATTTAGTTTTATATTTACAGTTTGAACACACTTGCATGTCCCCGATATGGAGCTGTTTTAGTCTGTTTTGTGGTAGGAGTCTTGCAGCATCATAAGAACTGAAGTAATATTTTATTGAAAAGAAAAAAAAAAAAAAAAAGAAAGATGGTACATGCTGTTTAACAAGATACAGACTTGTTTCATTGTCATTTTCAATTTCAGGGGGGAAAAAAATCTAGTTTTCTATGAGAAATATTTGAAAGACACCAAAACTTGGAGACTCCACATATGATTTAATAAAATAGGACCATTTCACGGTTTTGGGATGATTTCACCGTTTTGAGCAATTACAATTAACTATATGATCTCCTTAAGTTTCGATTTAAAAAATAAATTTAAAAAATTTAAAAAGAATTCTCGCACTTAAAATGGGATGTACAGTATAATCTTATCCTGAAGGAGACCTAAAAGAACACATCGCAATCCATCCTCTTCCATAGGCTTCACGTGCGTTTTGGTGCACTTCTCAAGTTGCAGTGGGGTCTCATAGTGAAAGCCAGTTGCTTCCCACTACAGATGGGCAAGGATTCTCAGAGGATTATTTGATTTGAAAAATGTATACTTTTAGTCCACACAACCTCTTCCAAAAAAAATGATGAAAAAATTGAAACTTCAAAGAAAGGTATTTTAAGATACATTATAATGGACTCTCATGATACCATTGCAACGGCTGTTATCCCTTTTCTATTATTATATAATATAATATAACGAATGGCTTATGAGGCCGTTATAATAGCCATCATCTATAATTTTGGAATATTGATTGAAAATAATCTGGCAAGTTGAAACTCTCACTTTAAGGATGAGTTTCATGCACTCACATTCATTGGCTGCATTGAACTATATGAAAGATGTGTGATTAAATTGCTCTGCTATTTAGTCCATGATAGGAAGATTGAACCTATATGTTTATAATTAACAATAATGCTGCATAGTTTAAACTCTTCTCTTTGAAGAAAGAAGGTTTGATCTAGCTATACTTGAGTGAAGCTTTACTTAGATTTAATTAAATCTAAATTAGATGATAAAAATTTTACATTCATGATCTAAGTCATTAAACATAATATATTACTTTTAAAATATATAAACAATCAAAATAATATGATTTGAATATCAGCATCTTATGCATTCAATGATTAGAAAAAATATTTTATATTATATTATTTAAATTATTTAATTTTTTAATCACTTGATATATGAATTAAGGTTTTTAAATTATATAATTTTGATATTTAGACATTTTCAAGATAATAAATCATTTATATCATTGAAGTAGGATGCTTATTGTTTAATTTAAATTTAATAAGATCCGAATAAAAATGCATTCAAATATAGCCAAACATATTTTTCATGATACTATTAACAAGTAATAAAGTATATGCGCACAGGCACATACATGCACGCGCATGTGCATACGCGCACGCGTGTGCGCGCGCGCGCACACACACACATATATATATATATATATATATATATATATATATAACTTGACTGCACTCAATTTCAATCATTCTTTCTATCTTTAGATTCTCAAGAATTTTGAAGCTATTTCATTTTTTCACCTTTCTATTTTTAGTATCCGTAATTTATATAAATCCTAAGATGGAAAGGATAACCGGATCTAAGGTTAGCTACACATGAGTATAGCCAAATCTATCTATACAAAGAGAAAAATGATAGACTTGGCTACATTTGAATGTAGCCAAATGTATATTTGACCATCGTTCCCATCTTTTAATCTATACAATTCATAAATATTAAAGATGAAAAAAGTAAAAAAAAATAAGTAACTTCAGAATGTATATAAATATAAAGGTAAAAAAGATGATTAGATCGTACACTAGAGAAAAAAAATATTGCAATGCCCAAATGCGTCGCTAATGCATCGCTAAACATGCTATTGCGACGCAATGACAGCGTCGCTCAGATGATCGTCGCAGTCTCAATTTGTCGCAATTGTGTCGCTTCACAGTGACTCTCTGCGACGCAGCAATGCGTTGCAATATTGCGACGCATCATAAATGTATCGCTACTTTTAAAACTAATATTTAATATTATTATTAAATATTGCGACGCATTCAATGCATCGCAATATGGCGACGCACTTGAATACGTCACAATATTTAATAATAATATTTTAGATATAGTAGCGATGCAATTTGAGTCGCTAATGCGTCGCTAATAATTTTTTTTAAATATTACAACGCCAGGTCATGGCGTCGTAATATTTAATAATAATATTTTAGATATATTAGCGATACAATGTGAGTCGCTAATGCGTCACTAATTAATTTTTTTTTAAATATTGCGACGCCGGGTCATTGCGTCGTAATATTTAATAATAATATTTTAAAAATATTAGCGATGCAATTTCAGTCGCTAATGCGTCGCTAATTTTTTTTTAAAAAAAAAAATATTAAAAATTAAAAGGTTAATATAATTTCGTTACATTTAAATATTGATCGAAACATTCTTCACTCATATTGATCCAAACAATAATCATTCAATTTCCAAAAATAATTAATATATTAAAATTTTGAAGTTTTCATGTATAAAATATAAAAAATAAAAAATACATCAAGAATCTGCGCGATCACGTGGAGGCTGGGAACCCTATGACAGACGACTAACCATATCTTGCAACTGACGTATCTGATCTCGCACGTCTACAAGCTCCTGCTGATGGCCTCGCATACACTGCTCGAACTCGTATTCAAACTCCTGCCGAACCTCCTGACGAACGTCCCGCCGAACCTCCTCCGTAATAGATCTCCGAATGTCGTCTAAACGCTCGGCAGGAATATCACCAGAATATCGCGAGCTGGAGGCCTGATGGGAAAATATGCAGAAGCTCTAGTGCCCAGACCATAGACCCTGCGGTTTCGTGGCTGGGCACCAACAGCCTCCAAAAACACGTCGACTCTCCTCTACTGAGAGTTCGACGGGCATCTTCCTATCAGTGGAGTCGACCTGCGATGCCTGGGAGCGAAGCTCCTCGACTCGTGTCTTTGAATTATAAAAGAGTTATGGTTAATGAGCTAAATTAGTTGACCTAAATAGCTAAGCTAATTCAGCTCGACCTATCTAAAGCATAGTTGTCAAACCCGGCCCGAACATTAACCCGGCCAAGGGCTTGGGTCACTGGTTCAACCATCGGTCAATTATATTAATATAAAAATATATTTATATTAATAAAAATTAATTTTTAATAAAAATTTCTAGGTTAACATGATAATAAAACCTGTGACCCAACCGGTTCAAGTTGGATTGATTGGTTCATGGGTGAACCGGATGGATTGACCGGGTTATTCTGGATCACTTACACATTCGGTTTTATATTGAAACCGGACCGGCTTGACCTTCGGGTCCCAGTTCAACCGGTCCAACCGGCCGGTTCGGTCCAGTTCTAATAACTATGATCTAAAGAGTTTTGATTGATGATATAAAGAGCTAATTAAGGTTGATGGTCTAGAATCAGCTTACTTGAAAAGTTAAAACTGATAAGCTAAATTAATTGGCCTAAATAGCTACGATTGATGAGCTAAATCAGTTGATTTAAAGAGTCATGATTGATGAGCTAAATCAGTCTATCCAAAGAGCTACGACTAATGACATAAATTCATTAATTATTAGAGTGATCATTATATATATATATTTATTTATTTATTTATTTATTTATATATACTTTTTTATTAAATTTATAAAAAATTTAATAAATTTCTTATAAATTTATTAAATTTATAAAATTTAATAAGGGGGGACCCCTGTTATAATTTTTTTTGGTGGCCTGGCCACCGTGGCCAGGCCACGGCCGGCCACGGTAGCGGCCGAGGCCGGAGAATATGGCCACGGCCGGCCACGGCAGCGGCCGTGGCCGGAGAAGACCAGGGGGGGCGAACCCCCCTATTATACTTTTTTTTTTGTGGCCTGGCCACCGTGGCCAGGCCACAGCCGGCCATGGTTCGGCCACGGCCATGGCCGGAGAAGACGAAGGGGGGGTAGGGAAAACCCCCCCTAGCTGTTAATTTTTTTTGTGGCCTAGCCACCGTGGCCGGAGAAGACGGCCACGGCCGTTGCCGTGGCCGGAGAAGACGAAGGGGGTGGGGAAAACCCCCCTAGCTGTTAAATTTTTTTTTTGGTGGCCTAGCCACCGTGGCCATGGCCGGAACTTAGTTTTTTTATAAAAAAATGAGGAGGACGGGGGGCCTAACCTTGGTCGAGAGGGGACGCCACCGGAGTGGGGGGAGCTGCCGCCGGGGAGAGGACGGGGGGAGCCGGAGGAGCGGACGGCGGCGGTTAGGGTAAGAAGAGGAAGAAGAAGAGAAGCGGGGGGCCGGCTCGACAGAGCTTATATAGTAGTGATTAGCGACGCAAATTTGCGTCGCTAATCACTTGCTATTTTTAAAAAAAATTATTATGGATTAGCGACGCAACAACGCGTCGCTAATCCATCGCTAATTTGGCCTTTTTATTATTTTATGCAAAACTTAGCGATGCAACTAATTGCGTCGCTAATGAGTCGCTAATTTGGTGCCATTGTCTGGCTATAAAATTATTTTTATTTTCTAAGAAATTGCGTCGCTAATGCATCGCAATATTTTT
This sequence comes from Calamus simplicifolius, assembly GCA_900491605.1. NCBI lineage: Eukaryota > Viridiplantae > Streptophyta > Magnoliopsida > Arecales > Arecaceae > Calamus > Calamus simplicifolius. The sequence continues at coordinate 22,897 of UESW01002149.1, forward strand.
CTAATAATTATAATTGATAAAAATTATATTTTTTGAAAATAATTGCGACGCATATATTGCGTCGCAATATTTTTTTTAAATTTTTTTATTACTTTTATTTTTCTAAAAAATATTACGACGCAATATTAAAAATTATTTTCTCTCAAAAAACTATTTTTATTTTCTAGAAAATTACGTCGCTAATACATCGCAATATATTTTTAGTAATTATAACTGATAAAAATTATATTTTCTGAAAATAATTGATGCATATATTGTGTCGCAATTTTTTTTAATTTTTTTATTACATTTATTTTTCTAAAAAATATTGCGACGCAATATATGCGTCGCAATATTAAAATTATTTTTTCTGGAAAAACTATTTTTATTTTCTAGAAATTGCGTCACAATATTTTTAAATAATTATATTTGATAAAAATTATTTTTTGAAAATAATTGCGATGCATATATTGCGTCGCAATGTTTAATTTTTAAATTTTTTTATTACTTTTATTTTTCAATTTAATATTGCGACGCAACATTTGCGTCGCAATATTAAAACTTGTTTTATCTAAGAAAATTATTTTTATTTTCTGGGAAAATGCCTCGCTAATGCGTCGCAATATTTTTTAAATTATTATAACTGATAAAAATTATATTTTTAAAAATAATTGCAACACAAATATTACGTTGTAAATAATTTATTTGAAATTTTATTACAACATTTTTTTCTAAAAATCATTGCGACGACCGATCTCGGACCGTTGCGATCGATCCGATCGGCGACGATCCGACGGTTACGATCGATCGAAGCCATGATCGATCCCGATCGGCGACGACCGATCTCGGATCGTCGCGATCGATCGATCGGCGATAATCCGACGGTTGTGATCGATCGAAGCCATGATCGATCCCGGTCGGCGACGATCCGACAGTTGCGATCAATGGAAGCCATGATCGATCTCGGTCGAGGACGACCGATCTCGGACCGTTGCGATCGATCCGATCGGTGACGATCCAACGGTTGCGATCGATCGAAGCCATGATCGATCCCGGTCGGCGACGATCCGATGGTTGCAATCAATCAAAGCCATGATTGATCCCGGTCGGCTTCGACGGATCTCGGACCGTGCGATCGATCCGATCAGCGACGATCCGACGGTTGCAATGGATCGAAGCCATGATCGATCCCAGTCGGTGACGATCCGACGGTTGCGATCGATCGAAGCCATGATCGATCCCGGTCGGCGACGATCGATCTCAGACCATTGCGATCGATCCGATTGGTGACGATCCGACGGTTGCGATCGATCGAAGCCATGATCGATCCCGGTCGGCGACGATCGATCTCGGACCGTCGCGATCGATCCGATCGGCGACGATCCGACGATTGCGATCGATCGAAGCCATGATCGATCCCGTCGGCGACGACCAATCTCGGACTGTCGCGATCGATCGGATCGGCGTGGACCTGACGGTTGTGATCGATCGAAGCCATAATCGATCCCGGTCGGCGATGACCGATCTCGAACCGTTGTGATCGATCCGATCGGCGATGATCCGATGGTTGTGATCGATCGAAGCCAGTAGATCAAGATAGTTTCACTGGCACAGTGTCGCGGCCCTTCCGCTTCACTTCTAAATGGTGCTTGGCTGCTCGTAGTCCCGTTTGGAAAACTTTAAAAGGGTGAGGGGGAGCGTGAGTCACAAGAGAGCGAGGGGAGAGATGCCGAGAGCTCGCCGTGGAGGAGGGCTTCTTTTCCTCGTTCCCCAAAAGCCTAATACTAGGGTTTCTTGGGAAACCGATCCCTCTACCTCCATCTCATCCATGTAAGGGGCTACGGCGAGCTTTTCTTAGGGTTTCCAGAGAGAGATCTTTCCTGTTGTCGGCGTGTTTCGTCTTGTTCGTGTTGCCGCTCCTGAGTGATCGATCAGAGCTAAGGATACTAGGGTTTTGGAGTTTGTCTTAGACGTGGTTTCTAAAGGTTTATTGTCTACCTTTCTAGGGCTTTTTTTACCCCCCGTTTTGGATCGTTTCTTGTTTTTTATTGCCCCTGTTTATCTGTTTGGATCGAAGTCTTTCTTTAGATGCTAGTCATTTAACTTCGTTCTTCTTGTATCTTATCTTGCTCCAGTTCTCATATGATTAGAGTTTAACACACACGCACACACATATATATATATATATTAAAAAGAATATTAAGATTTTCTTAAACAATATTTTTAAAATATTGCGACGCACATATGTGCGTTGCAATATTTTTATTTCATAATTCTTTTTAATATTTTTATAAAATTTATTTTTAAAAAAACATTGCAATGCAATACTTGCGTCGCTAAATAAAAAATTATTTTTATTAATTTACTATTTTATTGCGTCGCTATTGCATCGCTATTTAACATAATTAATTTTTTAAAATACATTGCGACGCACAGGTTGCGTCGTAATTTTTTTATTTCATAATTATATTTTATAAAAATTAATTTTATTTAAAATAATTGCGACGCAATTAGTGCGTCACTAAATTAAAAATAATTTCTCTAATTTTTTGTTTATTGCGTCGCTAATGCGTCGCTATTTAACATAATTAATTTTTAAAAAATATTACGACGCATAGGGTTACGTCGCAATTTTTAATTTCATAATATATTTTATAAAATTTAATTTTATTTAAAATAATTGCAAAGAATTTAGTGCGTCGCTAAATTAAAATTAATTTCTCTAATTTTCTAGTTTATTGCATCGCTAATGCGTCGCTATTTAACATAATTAATTTTTTTAAAACATTGCGACGCATAGGGTTGCGTCGCAATTTTTTTATTTCATAATTATATTTTATAAAATTTAATTTTATTTAAAATAATTACGACACAGTTAGTGCATCGCTAAATTAAAATAATTTTTTAATTTTCTGGTTTATTGCGTTGCTAATGCGTCGCTATTTAACATATTTAATTTTTTTTAAAACATTGCAACACACTGAGTTGCGTCGCAATATTTTTTCTCATATTTATATTTTATAAAAATTAATTTTATTTAAATTATTTACGATGCAATTGGTGCGTCATTAAATTAAAAATAATTTTACTAATTTTCTGGTTTATTGCATCGCTAATACGTCGCTATTTAACATAATTAATTTTTTTAAAACATTGCGACGCACTGAGTTGCATCGCAATATTTTTTCCATATTTATATTTTATAAAAAATTAATTTAAAAATATTATGATGCATTATTTGCGTCGCTAAATAAAAAAATTATTTTTTTAATTTTCTTATTTATTGAGTCGCTAATGCGTCGCTAACTGTGTCGTAATATTTTGTTGTTACGGAGGCGTCACAAAGTGGTCGTAATTTAGCGACGCATAATTGCATCGCTAAATTTGCGTCGCTATTTCAGTATTTTCTTACAGTGATAAACTTATCTGAATCCAATCACCTTCTTCAACTTTGAATCCATATATTTCATAAATTTTAAAGGTACAAAAGATGAAATAGCTTTAATGCCCACGTATGAATTTAAGAATAAAAAAATAATCAAATTATAAACTTAATTGCATTCGGGTTTAGTTTAAAAGTTATATATATATATAATTAATCCAAATACGTGTTGGTTGGGACACTTGCACCACCACAGGCGAGGCTAGTTTTTGTCTTCTTTTCCTCGGGAAAGGCGGGGGAGAGTGCAACCCATGAAAGCACCAGAGCACTTCTCAGGACCGATACAGTCATCTTTCCCACCGCTAACCAATCCTCTCGGCAACCAACCTAAGCGCGATGAGAGCACGTGTAGAACGTTGCGTCAGCTCTTGACCAGCTACTCCAAAACAAAAACCACCTGCCTCTTCATCGTTGCCAGGACCAACACAGGCTTTGTTTGACTCACCGCGTGAAATTAAAATGATATAAAAAACATGGACAAAAAAAATAAAAAAAATAAAAAAGTAGATCTGTCGATTCTATATTTTAGCTTTTGAATATGAAGCGCTCCAACCTCATTCGCTAGTTTAATTAGTTTTATTAATGAATCAAAATTATATAATTTAAAATTTTAAATAAAAGTTAATGAATAGCAAGTGAATTTAAGTTATAAGTACATAATATTTTTTTTTCTATCCGATGTGGAACTAAATTTAGGTACCCTGGATGCTACAAGAGTGGCTCCATGCCATGGCGAAACTCCATCACTATCCTATAGGTAACTCTTTCCTTATGTCTACTAATTTTTGCACACTTGGATCGGCTTCCATTCGTTTGCTCAGTTAACTCCGTTAGTGGACCAAAATCATATGACCCAAAAATTTGAGTGAAAGTCAATGGGTAGCAAGTGGACTTAAATTATAAGCACATAGTATATTCCTTTCACATCCAATGTGGGACTAAATGTGAGTTATCATAATTTTTTTACCTTATAATGTGATGTCCTCTAAAATCTATCCCGAATCGGATTATTGGTACTACAAGGGTGGCTCCACGCTATGGCGGGACTCTACCACGGTCCCATAGATAGCCCTTTCCTCATGCCTACTAACTTTCATACACTCAGATCAGCTTTGATACCATTAGTTAGAAGTAGTATTAGAGCATGGTTTATGATCATTAAGGTGGATGATAAAAATGGTGATTAAAATAGCATGAAAACATGGTTTAGGATTATAGGATTTAGGATTCGGTGCGAGGGTGAGTGGAAAAAATTTTAAATCTTATTTGAATTAAAAGTTTTGAAATGTGAATTAATTTTGATTAACATATAGATATTATAAATTAGAAATTGAACCTCGTTATAAAGGTTGATATGGCTCAAGGTGAGCACGTGGTCGACCAAGAAGGCCAATCCAATTCGCCGATGGCACAACTGCATGAGAGCCATCAAAATCACAAGGAAGTGATACAACCTCACCAGTATAGGGTTTGTGCTAGGAAGAGCCTTCTGTGGTCCCCATCACTGAAGTTCCTTATACACTTAGAGTGCGAACCATAGAAGCAGGGACATTGGGAGAATGAAATATGGAGGAACTTAGGGTACAACTCAGTGAGCATGTGACTACTACCTAACTACTAGATATTCTGTTGTAACAAGCTACATCAAGGGTGGATATGATATGGATGATGGAACTGTAACAGCAACAAAAGCAGTAGTTCTTGTAACAATAATTGCAGCAGTTACAACAACTACAACAACTAACCATAGGATACTAGAACTCAACCAGAGCATAGGGTTAGCCTGACTGAGTTCAAGAAGTATACACCGTTGGCTTTCAAGGGCACTTCTGACCCCATGGAGGCTGAGAGTTGGTTGAAAGAGATTGAGAATGTCTTCCAGGCCTTGAAATATCTAGAGGAGGAGAAGGTTAACCTTGCGACCTTTATATTGCTTGGTAAGACAGCTAACTGGTGGGGAACAGACAAGGAAAAGTCTTTGCACACTGGGTCCAGTGCAGGTCATACAAACCGCACCCAGCGATTGGTGCGCGGCATGTGCGTGCACGTGCCAAGGGCAAAAATGTCTTTCCACCTTTGGCACGCATGCGCCAATCGTCAGGTGCGGTGCAGATCCTACTGCACTGCACCCGGTGCAGTAAGACTTTTTCAATAAAGAAAGAAAAACTTGGACCAATGATGCATTGCACATATGAGAGGAGTTCAAGAAGATCTTCTATGAAAAATACTTTCTTAGAGCATTAGGTTCCAAAAGTTTCGAGAGTTTGATCATCTTGACCAATGCAGCATGATAATAGCATAATATACAACTAAGTTTGAAGAATTATCAAGGTATGCATCTACAATAGTGGCAGAAAAAATTATTCGGGCTCATAAGTATGAAAATGGACTTAGGAATCTGATTCGATAGCGAGTGACTATTTTTGAGTTGCCCACCTATAAGGATGTGGTGAACAAGGCTTTGGTGATAGAAAAGGGTTTGAATGATGCACAAGTTGCGAAAGAGAGGGCTATGAAGAAAAGAGGTAGATCTAGTAATTTTCAAGGCCAAGACAATAGAAACAGTAATAGAAAGAGACATAACAATGCATTTTCAGGTGATAGAACCTCAAATACATGTGAAGTAAAGTGTTTCAAATGTGGAGCACCCTATTTCTAAAGAGATGGCATGCTACCTCAGAAGAGGTGCTATGCATGTGGATGGCTAGGTCACATAGCAGCAAATTGTCCCAAGGGGAAAGAACCACAAGGAAGACTAGAGTTTCCAATAACACCACAGTCGAGGGAGGCACAGCAAAAACCTAGAGCTCAAGGGCATATCTATGCACTCTCAAAGCCAAATGCTAATGCCTCAAATGCTACAATGAAGGTATGTTTAAGTTATTATCTTATACACTATATGCATTATTTGATCCAGATGCTACGCATTCCTTTATATTTTCTTATTATGTTAAAAGTAGCAAGTTAATACCTACACCATTAGAAGTTGAGATGTGTGTCTCTACACTAAGTGGAGATATTATGTTAGTGAAGTCAATGTGTAAGGATTACATATTAGCCATTGGGGATATAAAGATGAAGGTAGATTTGTTGGTCTTAGAAATGAAGGATTTTGATTTGATTTTTGGGATGGATTGGTTAGCAGCTTATCATGTTACAATTGATTGTTTCAAAAAGATAATAAAATTTTAAATTCCTAAGCAAGCTAAGTTTAGTTTAATGGGTGGCAAGCCATCTGCCCAACTAAAAATAATATCGGCACTACATGCCAAGTAGCTTCTCAAGAAGGATTATGAAGGGTATTTAGATATAGTGCTTCATACCCAACAATCGAACAGAAGACATTCCTATTGTGAACAAGTTCCCAGATATTTTTTGGATGAGTTACTAGGGTTACCTCCTGATAGAAGGATTAATTTCTTCATTGATCTGATTCCTAGTATTGGTTCGATCTCAAAGACCCCATACAAGATGGCTCTAACAGAATTGATAGAGTTGAAAAAACAGTTGCAAGAGTTATTGGATAAGGGCTTTATCAGACCAAGTGTATCCCCTTGGGGTACTCATGTACTATTTGTGAAGAAAAAAGATGAAAGTCTCCAGCTATGCAAGATTATCATGAGCTAAATAAGGTGATAGTATGAAATAATATCCCTTACCGAGAATTGAAGATTTATTTAATCAATTGCAAGGAGCACAAGTATTCTTGAAAGTTGATCTTCAGTCAGGGTACCATTAATTAAAGATAAAAGCCAAGGATATACTAAAGACAGCTTTCAGGACCAGATATGGGCATTATGAGTTTTTAGTTTTGCCTTTTTTATTTGATTAATGCACCAGCTATATTTATGGATCTTATGAATCGGGTATTCAAATCTTACATGAATCGGTTGTGGCGGTGTTCATTGATGATATTTTGATATATTCAAAAGGCTCACAAGAACATGAAAAATATTTAAGGATAGTACTACGACTCTTCGAAAAGAGAAGCTCTATGTAAAATTATCTAAATGTGAATTCTAGTTGGATAGTGTTGCTTTTCTTGAACATGTGATCTCTAAAGAAGATATATCAGTGGATCCAAAGAAAGTGGAAGCTATGGTTGCATGGAACAAGCATGTTAATATGTTCAAGGTACGATGTTTCTTGGGATTGGTAGGATACTATCGAAGGTTTTTTGAAAGATTCTCACATATTGTCATGCCTCTAACTCGCTTGACTCAAAAGTGAGTAAAGTTTGAATGGACAGATGATTGTGAGAAGAGTTTTCAAAAGTTAAAAAAAAATTAGTGACGGTCCTGGTGTTGACTATTTCAGCTAGAACGGGAGGGTTTACCATCTATAGTGATGCGTAACGTTGGAAACTTGGATGTGTATTAATGCAAAATGGAAAGTAATTATTATATATGCCTCTAGAAAGTTAAAATCATATGAGCAGAACTGCCCAACTCATGACATAGAATTGGCAGCGATAGTGTTTGCTTTAAAAATATGGAGGCATTATTTGTATCGAGAACAGTGTGAGGTCTTCACTGATCACAAAAACTTAAAGTACATATTTGCTCAAAACGAATTAAATTTGAGGCAAAGAAAAAATTTGAATTGTTAAAGGATTATGATTTGACTATTAGATATCAACTAGGGAAGGCTAATTTGGTGGCTGATGGTTTAAGCATAAAATCTTTAGGTGAATTGTAGCTTTGATAACTAATTAAAGACATATTTTATTGGATTTGGTTAGACATGTATTGAGATTCGGATACATAATCCTAAGGTTCAGCTTGCTGCACTTATAATATAGCCTATCCTAATGGAGAGAATTAAGATGTCTCAGGAGGACTCAGAGTTACAAAAGATTACAGAAATGTTGGAGACCGATGTTCAAATAGAGTTTCGAATTCATAAGGATGATTCACTGAGATTCGAGGACAAAATCTGCACACCAAAGGATAAATAACTAAAAGAAGAGATTTTGGGTGAAGCACATGGTTCGGCCTATACTATGTATCCTGGAGGTATCAAGATGTATCATGACTGAAAAAAACTTTTGGTGGACTAGTATGAAACGAGACATAGCCCTTTATATTGCTCAATGCTTAGTATGTCAGCAAGTGAAAGCTGAATATCAAAGACCCATTGGACCATTGCAATTTCTTGAGATTCCTTAGTGAAAATGGCATGGAGCCATCCTTACAGCACCAATGACTCACCTGGGATAGATTCTGACTAGCTTATAGTGTGCAATGAGAATGTCATATTAGAAGGTGGAAAGATTGTGATATCCTAAATTTAGTCCCATATTAAATGAAAAAATAAATGTGTAATCGCTTACTATCCATTAACTTCCACTCGAGTTTTTGGGCCATGGCCCGCTAACGAGGTAATTGGACCAACAGGTGGGTAAGTTGGTATCATCCATGTTATTTGAATTTAGTTTTTCCTTTTTTTTAATATGGAATTGGTTAATCAAACCCATCCATGCCACTGCAATAAACATGTTAATTTATAATCTCTTGCTTAAAATCAAACTTGTCGGGCAAACCTGATTTTGTTACAACTATATCTTCAAAATAATAATAATAATAATATTTAAGGCATTCATATTTTATAGACAGCAAAGTCCTCCATCTCCTAGAGATATAAAAGCAATGCCTCTCAAACACATTGTCACTTTGCTTAAAAAACGTTTTTGTTTTGTGCTACATGTAATGTAACCTATGTTTTGCTCAAGGTAATGTAACCTAAGGTAATGATTTGATCTCGTGTAGGGCATCATCTAGCCAATGGCTCTTCCAAATATTGCTTTAAGAATAGCAGAATATTTGCTCATCAAGCGTAACATCACTGGTGAAAGAAGTACTAATCATCAATTAAAGGATAACTAATTACACCTTGAGTTAGAAAAAAGAAGAGTACATCATGCATTTGGTGTAATAAGACATCCATAACACTTTTACAATATCCATACCGATAAATTAACAATTTTAAGCAAAAGTAAAGATTCTTTCGCCTCCTGCTCTTGATACTATTAGGTCCGATGAGATGCATATGAATGATAAATTTATAATCTCATGTTGGTGATTATCTAGATAATGCAATTTAATTAAAACTAACATCAAGAGTTCATTTGCATTTCATATGTGCCCTGATGAACACTCATTTTTTTAGGGCATGAAGAAGCTTGCCCACCTCTTCTTGTAATCATGCATGCATTATCTATAATGATGGATCCGCAGATCTCTCTCTAATATAAAACTACAGTCAAATGCATTGTTTATTTTAAGGGTGGACTCGTTTATCCATTGTTGAAATACTATATGATGACAAGTAGTGCCTAATACTATATTTCTTTGGATAACAAAAGTCAACCGTTCTCACTCTCCCAGGAAAACTCCTAAACTATTTGGTGCAGGATGAGCTTGGCCCGGTTCTTTTCTGATTGCTGGTATGGTTCTTAATTATAAGGCATCTCCCTTGGCCGTTCGTGGGTTGCGGCACCGCAGGAGTGCTCTCCTGTTTGTCAACGGCTGTTAATTACTCCAATGCCTATTAAAATATTTCATTCAAGCGGCTGCTTCTCTTAATGCCCATAAGATGTTAAGTCTCAGTATGGATATCACACTGCACTTACCTTTTTCGCCCTCCTGGCACCTGGCGTCCTCTTCCTACTACTACTGGAGGATCCTTTTCTCTTACCTTTTTTTTTTTTTTGGCATCTCTCACATCTGGGTTGGCTCAAGCTGAATTTTGGCGGTTCTATTGAACGAACACTAGCAAGGGCTGAGCATGTACTTCGTGATGTAGATGGTAGGTTTCTAGTAGCCGCAGCTATTCCTTTATATTATGTTTCAATAGTTCAGGCAGAATTGATAGCTATCTGGTGTGGCATTTAGAGGTTGTTCCTTCTCTCTTCAGAACTTTGATTTATAAAAGGTCTGTTTGTCACACTTCTCATGAACTAAAATCAGGTCCCTAACTTCCTCGTGAATAAAGCAGTCCCCCTAACATAAGTTCCTCTGCTCCTCCAGAGGATCTCTATCCAATATTGTATATGGATGCGCGTGGTGTCACTAACCTAGTCACTTCTGAGCTTCCCCTACTACGTACCAAAATAAGAGGAGAATTCTTCAAAGATATTAAGTAGACTTCAAGATGTAACATGAACTAGTGTGAAGTTTGGTTCCACATAACAGACCATTAGTATTTTTGTTTTTGAAAGAGATGCTACGTATTGGCATCCTTAACTTTGCTTGCTTTCTAATTTACAATTTCATATTCACATGTAAATCCTCTGTAATGCTCTACTTTTACATCTTCAATTAATCTTACAATATCCAAGAACAAGACTATGTACGATGGTAGGGAATCTAACTAGGTCAACTAGAACCAGGAAGCCTGAAGGAAATAAAAACTCGGGGATGGCATGGTGTTGGATCTTTTTCTCATGACAAGCTAGTGATGCAGTAGGTGCAACAAAAGTCCGGCCACACATCTTGGACCAAAACCTAAAGGTGGTCCAAATTAAGCGACTGAATGCCCCCCATTGGCCATAAAGAGCCACCTTCTTTTATTTTTTTCAACTCTCAGTTCCCTCTTTTTGAATTATGAGTCGATGGAGTGGGAAAGTGTGGAAGAGAAGCTGTCACCGTTCCGTGAAGCACTGTGACAACAAAGAACTTCATGATCAAACGTACCCTTTTTGAATCTGTGGAGGGTCCCTCCACCTCAAGCCAGCGGATAAAGTGAGGACAGTAGGCCGATGTCCTTGACTTTCTTTTTCGAAAAGAAAAGAAAAAAAAATAAAATAAAATAAAAGGAAAGGAAAAAAAATTCTGAATCTACGGGGTCCAGAGAGGCAATTTTTTGGGTAACATATATAGCCAAATTTATTTTGGAGATAAAAAGTTTGCATTTTATTCTTGTGAAAACAAGCTGGGCTTAGATTAGGTTTAATTTTATTGACATTTGCTCATTTACAGGAAAAGAGACTACAGTCAGTGCCTGAGAGTATGGTTTTTAAATAATGGTGTTATAACTATTTTGACAACTGCTTTTGTCCCTTCATTACCTTGTATATATAAAGCAGCTATTATTTTCTATTATTTTTCGTTATCTTATATTATGTGGGCATAATCCAGCCACTCGATTGCCTATCACTTCTCATATAGGCTGTATTTGTAGCCTAATTCTTTCATGTTGAGCACCAAAATTGGTGGTGCTGAAATTAATATAAGAAGCCAGCTTTAATAGACAGTAGAGCCTCTGAGTGGTTGTGCTAGGAACCTTGTTTCATATCTAATCTTTGTTAGGCTCGGAGGACAATTCAAGAGAGCATCTCTTTATTGTGTGGCTCAAGATTACGTACAGACCTCGTTCACAATAGCATTAGAAAGTCAGCTAGTGGGCCTTGATCTTTGCCGTGCCGAAGTATTGAACATGACAATTGGACAAATAGATGCTAGTTGCTTGATCGAGCTCATATAGTTAGGTCTCTAACCATGAACTTTTGAGCTTGAATCTTAATCCTTGAGAGCATTTTGTGCCAACTCGAACCATTCTATTAATAAATGATCAGTTGGATACTAAATTTTAGCCTAGCATTGAAAATGCACTTGCAAAACATTCATAAATTGCAAATTGGATTGTCTTTAATAATTATAGAGATCGAGCAATGGCCTACTCTTTCGGTGCAATAACTTTGTAGAATTGATGAAGATCAAAGAGTAGAGATTGGTGAATCCAATTGCGACAATAAAGGTTAAGAATCATGTCTAGTTTGCTTTTGACTAAGAACAAATCTCATGTCTGATTTTTAGACCTAAATTGATTGGATTAAATTAAGGTTCATCAAGCTTATCCACTAAGAAATTAAATGGATTCAGCGACTAACGTTGTCATAGAATTGTTGTCATGGAAACTCAAAGCACTGAACTTCTGATGACTAAGGGAGCTGATGAGCTAAGATTGGGAATAAGTCTTTTTATTAAAAAGATAAAAACTATTGACAGCACAAATCCAAATCCAAGATCAATAATAGCCAGCTAGCTTTTCCTTTCTTTTAGCATTCGTTTAGAGTGGACAGGAGAAAAAGTTGCTTAGAAAGGGGGCAAAAAATTCAACTGATGGAAAGTAGGGAAAGCATCCCTTGTTGCCCTGGGTAAAAGGTCATTCAGTGATTCTCATGCAAAAGATACAAAGGAAAACTAACAATGCAAGTTACCATCAGCTCTCAATTACAAAAGACAGAAAGTTTCTATCCTTTGAAGAAAAACAACTAACCTTTGATGTATGTCCACTCCAATAACCCTCAACTTTCCTCCATCCTACTTCTAAATCAAGTCCATACCCATTTTCCAAAAGCACCACATAAGAAGTCAATGGGTAGAACAGTTGTCAGAGGGACCACTGAAGATATCACATAAGAAAAGACCTCAACCCACTTAAGAGTCTGATAGGCCTTGGTTATTAGATTTGGAGCCACAAGACAGATCTTGCTGCTTCTCTGGAACCAAAGGAGACGAAGTTTCAAAATGCTTTCCTTCATAGGATAAGTATGCTTCACAGAAATGTGGTCAGCTTAAAAGCCAGGGCTTAGTGAAATCCAATCAGATAGGGAAAGGAGACTGTGAAACGGTTCTTTGCGAATTGAAATATGAGAAACAATTGGGAACTAAAAGACATGGACTAGTTCAAGTAGTAAATGTTCTTGGCTTCCTTATGGAGCTTTGGTCATCTTGGGCAGAATAAGCTTAGGTTATTCTGCACAGTAAGAAGTATTACTTAAAATGACTCACACTTTTCACAACATAGACAGAGAAGTAGTAGTAATAATAATAATAATAATTGAATGGCCAGCACTGTACATAAAAGACTAACTCAAAAGCCTTTAAATAAGCTCTCGTACCCAAGATAAAAATCTCATAACATCTTCTTGTAACTTAACTAAATTAACATGATAAAGGATCCTACCTAATCTCGATCTCAAAATACTTTTGATTCAAAAACTATTTTCATATAAGAATGACTTCCATTCAAACACAATTCTTATCACGGTAAGATAAGAACTTGTGAGCAGATTAGTTTAACCACCTGTAAATCTTGAAAGTGTGGTTCATGTTTGAATAACTTCCAACAGGAAGCACTAACCAAAAAGATGGGTGTGGTTCCAACTTGGTTTCCAAAGAACATTCTCCATGGTTAGGTAGTTTTTACCACCTTAGCAGTTGAGCCTCCTAAAATGGAGGTTGTGAATGCATAAACTTCTAACTTTTCTAACAGAGGTGGGTCAACGTGCATGATTGGCCGTGCTGTGAGGGCAAGAATCAATGTGTGGTTGGGCACGAGTTAGATTTTCTGGACGACTGGTCACACCCTTCTGAAGGAAATTGGTGGTTTGAGTCTCGGGGACTACGAGCCCCATATTGCTCATGCTTGGACGGTAATAAGATTCCATGAAACAAAATCCAGAAGACAGAAGGACACTGTCAAGGGTATGGCAAAATGAAGGTGAAGGGAAATTCCTCGAAGTTACGCATTTTCTCGACAGCATGGTTAGTGGATGCATGAGTTCTTCTATTGTTCTGTCACTGGATGGCTTTTGTATCTGACTGAGAATCGGAGAAAGGTGAAAGGTGAGTCCTCTTGAACCACTAAAAGAACGAGTGCTATATGTGACTCCAGCTTTTGGGTTCAGATATGATTCTAAAGGTCTAAAACTTCCGGTTTGGTTCCCTCTCAAGAGGGAACCTTATCCTCTCTGTAACACACCAAGCTCTCTACCAGTGGATCGAAACTAGATAGCCCAAATACTTGAGTGAAAGTTAATGAGTAGTAAATGAACTTGAGTTATAAGAACATAATTCAATATGAGACTACTTTTGGGATGTTACATTCTTCTATCGGTCGTTGGTGTTTCATGCTACGGCAAAACTATCAACTTTCATACACTTGGATTGTCTTTGATATCATTTGTAATGTTCAAGCACATCTACTGACACAATTAATCTATTAGTAGATCGAAATCATATGGCCCAAAAATTTAGGTGGAAGTTGTTACTGCTGAAATCAGTCCTCCGACTCGGGCGCGATCGAGCTTCAGCGTGGGCTCCTTCCTTGGTGGACCTGCAAAACAGTCCTCGCACGAGAGGCGTTGGAGGTGGCCCTCTGCGAAAGACCCTCTGACGCTCAAGTCAGCGGGGATCAGCAATCAACAAATATGAGGAGAAGGCTCTCGCTGAAGAGTCTCTTCAGGATGACTTTTCGAGAGCTCTGAGCAGAGCGTTAATGGTGGAAAGGGGTGAACAAGCGTGTGTGTGCCTTGAGTGTACAGAATATGGCGTACCTAAAGGGATCTGGGGCTGTGATATTTATAGGCGATCACCTGATTCCTTGGACACGTCACAGAGGGTCTGAAAGTTATTGGGATTCGAAACTGATTCGAATCATGTTGTTACAGGGCCGGTAGGATCCGTATCCGGTTGGTTAGAGGATCAACGGCCAGGAAGAGCAGACGATGCTTCAAGATTCAGGGACTACATAGGCTCTAGGCCATTTCTGGTAGCATAGGCATGATTTTCTATTTGAAATCTTGTTAGTCTAGGTGTGTTCCCGCAGAGATGCTTGAATACCTCGGTCGGGCCGAAGTATGGAAGATGGCTGAATCTGCCGAAGTATGGTGAGACTCAATTTACCGAGGTATAGGATAGCTTGGCCTGTGGGGGTGTGATAATAGCTCGGCTGGCGAGGCATGGTGATAGCTCGGCTAGGGCCAAGGTAGCGGCTGACTTATTTCTAGCGAGCATCGCACAGCGAGTGAGAGCCAGGATTTAGGGTTGATCCTAACCTCTTGCACAATTATTAACGCGATGACGATTTTACCTCTCAACACATTCCCCCCCACTCCCTAGTTCGAAGCGTAGGTTCGGCGTAGGGAGTATAGTTTCAGTGGCAAGATTTGAATGGAAGGGCTGGATTTGACAACCTGCATAATGATGCCCTAATTAATGTTGCGCGGCCGCCATGCCTTTACGGGATGAATCCGCCATTTCTTTGGGCAACGGTTGGAGAAGCGCCACGTATCAAATCCCGATTTTCAAGGCGCCTGCGATGGCGGTTCCGGGTGTTTCGATCAAGATGCCTTATCTTCTCTTTGGGACGGTTTCCTTTGGGGAAAAACAAAGTCGTAATAGCGCCATTTCCATTCGCAACGCTCTTTTTTTCTTCTTAGAGAATCTTGTTCCCCTGTTTCCTTTGTAACCTCGCTCAGCGTTTCTTTCGACCAACAGCATGGTGAGTCCTAGCGACATGGCTTCAGAGATTGTTGCTGAGGATTTGGAAAGAATACGCCAGAAATATGGCATTCCTCGGATATCCTCTTGCGGCTGCCGGAGCCCGAGCATAGGGTCTCGCAAGAACTGGAGTGTGAGATCTTTCTTTATGAAGATAGCCTGAAGGCAGGCCTCCGGTTCCCCCTTCATCCCCTAGCGAAGGAGATCATGCGGTTTATAATATCTGTCCGACAATGGTAGCTCCTAATAGCTGGCGCAGCATCATCGGGTTTATCTCTATGTGCAGTTGGGTTTAGGTAACAGACTCTTCCCCTGTTCTGTGCTTGCTATCATCTGATGTCCAAGGAACTCGGAGTGGTCCTATATCGGACCTTAGAAATCATTCAAGATGATCATGGATAAGCCGTCATCCATAAAGGAGTGAAAGGTCCAATTTTTTATCGCCGAGGAGAACATCAGTTCCGGCTTCCCACGGGGATGGGAGAGCTTTGTCAGGGATATGGAAACGCATCCAGCCCTATCCAAACAGGAGAAGGAGGACCTAGAGGTCCTTTATGATGGCCGAATTTTCTCGGCTAATGACTTACTATCAGAGGAGGCTCTTTTCGCCGCCGAGCTTAGCCCCGTCGACGTACACGGTAAGTCTTTTTCTTTTTTTCTTCCATTAATTTCACTCGAGCGAGTATATCTCGGTCTGATTGTTCGCCCACTGCGCTTGCAGCCAAAGATCTGCACTGACGGGTCGTATAAGGAAGGAGTTGGGCAAGCGCCCGAGAGGAACTAGTAGTGTGGAAAGGCGTAAGCCTGAGAAGAAGGTCCATCTTTCTGAAGAGCACTCGCCGGAGGCTGGGCGATCAAGGCTAGCCCGCGCTCCTTACCATCAAAGAAAGAGGATGTGGGAGAGCCGCAGTGAGAGAGGGGTTCCCTCAATCGGGGGAAGAAGCGATAGTCATGTCGGAGGAGCAAAGCAGAGGAGGACTCTGGGAAGGTTGCTGAGATCCCTTGTCCTTTGGTGGTGGAGATAGTGGACAGCCCGGACGAGGCTTCGTGTGCTCATCCGGCAGTGCCCTCTCCTGGGGATGAGTTATTGCCAGGCTTGGCAGAGGTCGGTATCCTGGGGGTTTCTTCCCCGAGCGAGAAGATGTCTCTAGCTTCGGGAAAAACAGGAGGGAGTGATTGCGATTACCGAGGCATCGAGGAGAAAACCTCGGACGAGGGGAGAGGACGAGATAAGAATCTTCCAGTTGAAGCTTCTCCCATCGAGGTTTCGGAAAATTGGCGTCTGGGCTGGCTGAGGTACCCAAGGAATCTTAGGCCAGAATTTTGCTGAAGGAGGCCAGAAGGTTGAAAGCTTCTCAGCCTGAGATCGCCCGGCCTAGTCCTTCGGATGGGTAGCTCGGTGGTTTGGACCCGGCCATCGAGGCGGCGTTCGATGTCCTGATGAGGTCGGCGTTGTATCCGGGCGCGGGTCCTTCGGCGAATAAATTTGCGGACCTAGACCTCATCGACGCCGCGTTTGGTCAGCGGAATGTGGTGAAGGATGTTCATCTTCTCCCTGAAATTGGCAACTCCGCCCTTATGGGACTCGCTAGGTCCTACGCTTCTCGGGTAAGTTGCTATTCCAGAGCAATAGGTGCCTTCTAGGTTGACTTGATTGCACTTTCTTATCAGTGTTTCATTTCACAGAGTGCTTTGATCACTAGGGCACTATGTTGGTGCTTGAATCTGGCAGCAGGGGCCAGTGCCCAGGCTAAGAAAGTCAGCACTGAGCTCAGATTGCGAGCGGAGGCGTCTGACAAACTTGAGCGGGTTCTGGACGTCGCCAATGAGAACTTGGCGAGGGCGAGGGGACTACATCAAGCCGCCCTCGATGACGCATCCAAGTTGAGGCTTGAAGTTGAAGAGCTGTGCGGGCTCCGACGAGGTATGACGAAGCATGCTTGGAGCTATCGCAGATCAAATCTAGGCATGCTAGAGAAATGGAGACTGTTAAAAAATAGTTTGATGAGAGTCAAGACAGGCTAAAGAAAGAAGCTGTCAAGGAGAGAAATCGCTTGAATAGAATGCTCGGCGAGACGGAGGAGAAGATCCGGCAGCTGCAACATTGCGTTATCGCCAGGGATGATAGGATCAAATGGCATCAAGAGAAAATAGCCAAGCTCAACGATGAGCTCTCCCAGTCCAGGGAAGAAGCTAACAGCAGGCAGTCGAGGATCAATGACCTCAAGGATAGGATCGAGCAGGTTAAGGCGACAAGCTGAGGGCCTTTGGCGAGGTCAAGGAATTGACCAGAGATTAGCTCGGTAGGAGAAAGAGGTACGATGTCGTCTCTTTAACTTCCCCTATTATCTTATTACTGCACCGGCTAACTCTGTGCTGACAGATGGAGAAGGCGAGACTCGAGGGCTAAGGTCAATTAGAAAACCTGCAAGGAGAACTGGCGTCGAGTCATCGAGGAGCTCGGAGCTCGAAGGGCAGGTCGCTGAGGTTGAAGAGCGAGTCGCCTCACTTCGGGGCTAGGTTGCTAAGGCTGAAGGGAAGCTTGCCCTACTTCGGGGCGAACAAGACGCGACCTATGCCGAGGCTTTCCAGCTTGGCGCAGAGGAGGCTCGAACTAAAATATCTCAGGAACATTCGGAATGGGACCTCTCCTTTTTGGATGTTGAACCCTTTGAGGCATGTACCCCGAGGGCTGAAGAAGCCGAGTATGAAGATATTTCAGACGTCAATCTCGACGCTATTTTGGGTTTTAGTGAGGCCGCGGCTCCTGAAGGACACTCTCAGCTTGCTGCGAAGGGAACAACGACTTTTGAAGTGGGCGAAACAAGCCAAACCCCCCCCCCCCCCCCGAATGTTACCAAAGATGCTGCTGGGACCGATTCGGCCCCTGATCCTTGAGGGTCGCTCATGTATTTTTTGCTTCTCGGATTTGTAGTCTGGTCAAAATTTCTGATGAACAGGTCTTTCGCCTCCACTTGTTTGCCTTTTTGGCCGATCTTTTTATCTCAAGTTTTCTTCCGGCTGTGAACAGATTATAACTCATTCGCGCTCTTTGGTTGGTTAGGTTCGGACTTAAATAAATGTCTCGGTCAAGGCCGAGGTATAGAATGGCCCGGCGCTGCCAAGGAATATAGTTCTGGTCTCGCTCGGAGCGGGTAAGGGAGTTCATCCTGCCGAAGTATTGGATAGTTCGACTTGAAATGGCCGAGAATCACAGGGGTATCCTGGTTAGAGCCGAGGTTAGATAGTTCGGCTTGCTCGAAGTGGAGAAATGGGCATGCTTTCAGCCGAGGTACACGAAGTGGCTTTATTGAAGAGTATTTCGCCCTTGTCAGGGGCATTTACTTCGTTGGCCTTTTCCAATGCAGGTCCTTTTAGCGTACGTGACAAGCAATCGATCGCCATTGGATGGCATCATTTTCGGAGGGGATTTTTCAGGCCTGCCCGTATCTCAACGACCTGCAGCTGATCTCATGCATTTAAGGTTTTCGATTTAAGATCAGGGAGAGATCCCTTGCCTTTCGTCACAGCTTGGGAAATGCATTTAGCGCGCTCCGGGAAGTAATTCTTTTCTTCTACCCTTCCACGTAGCAATGGGGTATGCTGTTTCAAATTTTGGAGGCTTATTTGCCTATAAATTGGGGAGAACATGCCATGTTAGGCTATCACTCAGGACTTTGTTCTTCTGTAGAAGCTCTCATGATGTCTATGTATCTGAGGTTGAGAGTGGAGAGACTGAGTTCTCCTTTTGCAAGTCGACTTCCCCCGGATAGCTGGGGTGATGAAGAAGCTGCTGAAGAGCAGCCATCCTCAAGAGAGGAGTTTCGGAGATCATATGGAGAGTGCATGAGAGGTCCACGGAGATCATATGGGGAGCGCACGTATGCGCTCCCTATGTGTCCTTCGACACTTGCCATGGGGACAACGGAAAATGCACGGCATGCATATCCCCATGGTAAGGACGGACTTTTCCTTCTCCCTCGGGATGGATCCCTTAGCTTATCTGGCTGGGGGATCTTTTGCCTGTGAAGAGGAGTTGAGAGCAGTGCGGGCCTGCTGGTTCTCTGCCTTTTACGATTAGGCAGCGACCAGCAGCCCAGCATTCCACCCCGGGGAATGTCTCTCCAGCATCGGCGTCCACAGGTCTTCCTTCTGTTCTTGGATCTCTTGGGTCATCCAGAGGACCGTGGGAGGCCAGCTTCGCTATTTGGCCTTAACCAGTGGTTCAGGGCGAGCTATCTGGTTTGTCTGATTTCTCGGGTCAGATGCTGAAACATCATTATTAACCGAAGCTGACTGAAGCAGTCCAGTCGAGTTATTTACTTGTCTTCATTTCTTGTGCCATGATGCACTTGTAACGCCTCTTAGGAGGTTGTAACTCTTTTTCATTGATGAAGAAATAAAAAAAGTTTTATTCTTTCTTCTTTTAGCACCTGCTTCTTTTCGATGTGATTGTGTTTGAGAGCTACTGCTCCCATATCATGCTTTTTGTGTCATAGCATATTTCGGCAGCGTTCTTGCTACCTTGTTTTTGCTAAGACCAATGTTCAGTCCTCAGTGGAGGAAAATATTTATCCCTGTTTGGGTCAGAGGTAGACCTGGGCGGTCCTGTGGACTCATGCGGTAAGCATGATCTCATTTGCAGAATAAAGCAGGTATATCTTTACTGTTGAATAGAAGGAGGTTGCTTACTTCTGCCGAAGTATCATAGGGCACCCGAGCGACGTCGAGGTATTTGGGAGATTGCCCAATCAGGCCGAAGTTTCAGGGTTGTGTTCCTTGGTTCGGCTGAGACTTCGAATAATATGGCACGAGGCATCAGGGAATATATCGCTCGGCTTAGCCGAGGTATCCGATAATGTATTGCTCGGTTTGGCCGAGGCTTCATAAGGAACATATTCTACTTGGCCCCGCCAAGGTGCGGAGATCGCTCGGCATTACCAAGGGTTTTTAATACTTTACTTGCCCTGCCAAGGTATAGAGATCGCTCGACGTTGCCGAGGGTTTTTGATATTTTACTTGGCCCTGCCAAGGTACGAAGATCGCTCAGTGTTGCCAAGGATTTTTAATACTTTACTTGGCCTTTACTGCAACTGTAGATTCAGGCGCTGACGGCCAAAGAGGATGGGGGCTACCCGAGCGATGGAGGGGGTGCCTGAAGCTTATAATCGGCCATTCTCGAAGAGGGCGAGTCATGTTGCTCCAGTGTTGGTCGCTGATGCACTTTTTCCTCTTCTCCACATTTTTTCAAGGATACCTAATTCGAGGGAGTCTGGAAGACTTTCGAGGACATTCAATTAAAGGGGGTCTGGCAGACTTTCAAGAACATTTACTTCGAAAGGGTCTGGCATATCGGAGGGAGTCTAGTCCCAAAAAAGGAGCTTCTTAAGCGCCTCAATATTATTAATGATCCACTTCAACGAGGGGCGGAACTCTTCATTTCCTACGAGCGCCTACTGAGGTGGTGACGCGTGGCGAGTTTCCGCGAGTTAAAATTAATGGCCCGAGCGATCGAAATACTCATCAGAAGTAGTTTAAATACAGATGGGGGATGCCATCGTTAATCACATCTCATGTTGGCCTTCCTAAACTTGGGATAGCAGGATGGCTTCTGAGGATGGAGGGAGATCTGCTGGAGTGCCAGATAGCGGCGGTAGTGGCCACGGGGGCCCCATAGGGCCGCAATATGGTGACCTTCGACGGGGAGGTCTTGGCATCACTATTTGCAGACCGCGAACGACTTCAGAGGGCGGCTGAGCGATATTTGGCCGTTTCTGAGAGAAATCGAGCTCCTTCGTCGGGCCAATAGCCGACTGAGGGGCAAGTAGCATCCCTCCAACAACAGATTGTCGAGTCAGCTTAGCGGCGTGGGGGGAGCTCAACAACGCCCGGAGAAGACGATAAGCCCTAGTGAGGGCTCATGTACCTTTTTCTTTTCTTTCTTGTTGTCCTTTTTTAATGATGAATGAAAAGAGGAATTTTTGCAACTTTTGTGTCTGCTGCTATCTTCAAAACATTTATTTTCATCGCTCGGTCTTGGCCGAGGTTTTTAAGAGATGCACTTCGGCTTTGCCGAGGCTTTTAATAAGTAATGCGCTTCGGCTTTGGTCGAAGCTTTTAATAAGTAACGCACTTCGGCTTTGGTCGAGGATTTTAATAAGCAACGCACTTCGGCTTTGGCTGAGGCTTTTAATAAGTAACGCACTTCAGCTTTGGCCGAGGCTTTTACACTTCGGCGCCGGTCGGGGCTTGTAAGCTGCCCAAATCCGGTCGAAGTTTTCTTCGCCCTTCGATCCAGCCGGGGCTTGTAAGCTGCCCGAATCCGGCCAAAGTTTTCTTCACCATTTGATCCGACCGGGGCTTGTAAGCTGCCTGAATCCGGCCAAAGTTTCTTCACCATTTGGTTCGATCGGGGCTTGTAATCTGCCCGAATCCGGTCGAAGTTTCTTCACCCTTTGGTACGGCCGGGGCTTGTAAGCTACCCGAATCCGGCCGAAGTTTCTTCACCCTTTGGTCCGGTCGGGGCTTGTAAGCTGCCCGAATTCGGTCAAGTCTTGGGGATCACTTGGCCCCCAGCCGTACTGGGGGTGCTCGACCATATCGAGTCTTGGTTGAATAAGACTTGGCCCAGCCAAGATGCGGAGATATCACTACTCAAGGAGATAGCTCGGTCGTGCCGAGAATGGGTAAGTAACATCCATTTTTTATTATGACTTTTCAGAAAGATTGTAACGATCATGTCATGAATAATGGAAATAAGATGCTAATGCTGTAAATAGGGTGAGTCTATAGAAAGCGTACCCTACTGGTGGTATATACGGAGATTGTCTGAATTCCACGTCCGGGAATAGATTTTTCGTTCAGATCCTAAAGCTTGTAGGTGCTAGGTCCGATGACTTCCGCCACTTGATAGGGGCCTTCCCAGTTCGAGACAGCTTTCTTGTTCTAGCGGTTTGGAGACGGATGCTTTCGGAGGACAAGATCGCCGGGTGAGAAGGATTTCCCTTTGACTCTAGAGGTGTTATAGCGAGCCACTCTTTGCTGATATGTAGCTACCCTGATTCGATCTTTCTCTCTGATTTCTTCCACCAGGTCGAGATTGGTGCGGAGCTGCTCGTCGTTAGCCTCCTCCAAGTAGCTCTCCACCCGTAGAGAAGGAATCCTATCTCCATGGGGATGATGGTTTCCGTGCCGAAGGCCATCCGGAATGGGGTCTCGCCAGTGGGGATTCTCTGGGTGGTGCGGTAGGCCCATAGGATGTGATGAAGTTCGTTCGCCCATCTGCCCCGGGCTTGGTAAGCCAAGCCTTGATCCCTTGAAGCAGGGTGTTAGTTACCTCGGCTTCTCCGTTGGCTTGCGGATACCCTACCGACGTAAGGCGGTGGCAGATCCCATGCTCCTCGCAGAAACCTTGGAACTTTGGGTTGTCGAACTGCTTGCCATTGTCGGTGATAATGGTATGCGGAAGGCCAAAGCGACAAATAATGGATCTCCATACGAAGTCTCTGGCCCGAGCTTTGGTTATCTGGGCAATTGCCTCGGCCTCCACCCACTTGGTGAAGTAGTCGATGGCGACAAACAAGAACTTTCTCTGTCCAGTGGCGAGGGGAAAAGAGCCAAGAATATCAATGCCCCACTTAGCAAAGGGCCAAGCGGAGGAAATAGGGACCAAACTGGCAGAGGGGAGCCTCTAGATGTTGGAATGTCTCTGACAGGGGTCGCAAGCTCGGACGAGTCGTCAGCATTCTTTTGCATGGTGGGCCAATAATATTCCTAGCGCAGCACCTTGTGGCATAAGGATCGGCTCCCCAGATGGTTTCGCAGATTCCCTCATATACCTCCGAAGAGCATAATCAGCTTCAGATGCGCGAAGTCACTTGAGTAGCGGCATGGAAAAGGATCGCTTATACAGCTGGTCATCAATCAGCACATAGTGGGTGGCTTGCAATTTCAGCTTTCTTGCTTCCTTACGGTCGGTTGGGAGCGACCCTTCTTTAAGATACTTTAATATGGGGTCGAACCAGGATGGTTCGGCCTCGACCTACATCACTCGGTCAGCCTCCATGATGCTAGGCTTTTCTAGAATCTCCAGGGAAAACTTCGCTCGGAATCCTTCGATTCCGTAGTTGCTAGTCAAGACAATAGATCGGCACGTGCATTCTCAGATCTTAGGATCTGAATGACTTCAAATTCAGAGAAGTGGGAAAGTAAGTCCCGCACATGTTGGAGATACCGAATTATGTTCGGCTCTCGGGCCTCGAACTCGCCCTACACATGACCAGCTACCAATTGAGAGTCGGTAAAGGTATTCAACTTCTTCACTTTAAGGTCATGGGCGATTCAGAGTCCAGCGAGCAAAGCTTCATATTTGGCTTCATTGTTGGAGGTTGGGAAGGAGAACCGAACATCGTACTCGAAGGTCGCCCCCTCTGGGCTGGTGAGGATTAAGCCAGCACCGGAGCCATTGGCATTAGATGATCCGTCAACATGGAGCAGCCATAGGGCGTCAGGTCTCGGGTGCTCAAAGGAGTCTGAGTGGAGCCATCCTTCGGGATAGTACATTCGAGGAGGAAATCAGCTAGGACCTGGGCTTTGATGACCGGGCGAGGTTGGTATTGGATGTCATGCTCGCTTAGCTCGATGGCCCATTTAGCCATTCTCCCTGATGTCTCCAGACGATGGACCACCGCCTTGATGGGTTGGTCGGTAAGGACCATCACTGAATGTGCCTGGAAATACGGTCGCAGCCTCCGAACCAACGTTACTAGGGCCAAAACCAACTTCTCGATCCGGGTGTATCTTGTCTCGGCGTCTCGGAGCAGTTTGCTGACATAATAGATCAGCTTTTGGGTCTTGTTCTCTTCTCTAACTAACACCGAGCCAACTGCGCCTTCTAAAACTGCTAAGTACAGAAACAACATTTCCCCCGGATTCGAGCTGCTGAGGAGGGTGGAGAGCCGAGATACCTCTTGAGGTCCTCGAACGATTTCTGACACTCGGAAGACCATTGGAAATTCTTGGCTGACCGAAAAGCTTTAAAGAAAGGAAGGCATCTTTCAGCTGACCGAGCCACGAAGCGGTTGAGGGCCACAATCCTACCAGTCAAGCGCTGGACCTCTTTGACGGATGCTGGGGCGCCATTTGCTGAAGGGCCTGAATCTTCTGCGGATTGGCTTCAATGCCCTGCTAAGAAACCATGAAGCCCAGAAACTTCCCAGAATTGACGCCGAAGGCGCCCTTAGTTGGATTGAGCTTCATTAGATATTTTTGGAGCATTCGAAGCTCTCAGAGAGATCCTCAATGTGCTGGGATGCTTCTTTTCTTTTGACCAGCATGTCGTCAACATATACCTCCATGTTTCAACCGATTTGCTCCTTGAAGACTTTGTTAACTAGCCTTTAGTAAGTGGCACCTGCATTTTTCAGACCAAAAGGCATGACACTGTAACAATAAGTACCTCGGTCAGTTATGAAGGCAGACTTCTCTTCATCCTTGGGCACCATTCGGATTTGGTTGTAGCCCGAATATGTATATGAAGGTCAGCATCTGATGACCTAAAGTAGCATCTATGAGCTGGTCGATTCGAAGGAGAGGGAAGTTGTCCTTCAGGCATGCTTTATTGAGGTCGGTGAAGTCGATGCAGATCCGTCATTTACCGTTCGACTTCTTCACCATGACAACATTTGATAGCCAGTTGGGATAGTTTACCTCTCGAATGAAATTTGCCTTGATGAGTTTGTCAACTTCTTCCTCAATTGCCTTTTGTCGCTCAGGGGCGAGCTCCTTTTCTTATGTTTCACGGGCCGGGACATCTCGTCCACATTAAGACGGTGGACGAGAACGTCTGGGCTGATTCCCGGCATATCAGAAGCAGACCAGGCAAAGACATCAGCATTCCTTCGGAGAAAGTCGATCAGCTCCAATCGGGGTTTCCCTTTCAGTAGCGATCCGATACTTATGGTTTGGTTAGGTCGGGCTTCGTTCAGCGGTACCTCCTCCAGCTCTTCGGCTGGTTCTCCTCATTGCTCGCAAAGTCCTTCCGAGCATCCAATCTATCAACCTCGGGCAATTTGGACTGAAGGCTGGTGACGAAGCACTACCGAGCTACAGCTTGGTTTCCTCGAACTACTCCCACTCCCCATCCGGTAGGGAACTTCATTGCTAGATGCGGGATGGAGATAGTAGCTCCAAGGGACATCATGCCAGGTTTCCCAAAGATGGCATTGTAGGGCGACCGAAGTTTGGTCACCAGAAAATCTGTGTAAACAGTGGCAACGCGAGGCCAAGTTCTCGCGGGACCGTCAAGGTCATGACCCCCTCTGGGGTAATAACATCTCCGATGAACCCCATTAGGGTGGAGTCCACGGCTCGGAGATTCTCCATGAGCAATTTTATCCTCACAAACATATCGAGATACAAAACATTGACAGAGCTCCCACTATCAATAAGGATTTGGTCTACATCATAATTGTTCAGATTGAGAGATACAACCAACGCATCGTCATGCAGGAACTGTATCTCCTGGAGGTTATTGTCAGAGAAGGAGAGCTCATTAGTCCGTGCTCTCTTTGGCGCTGAACCTTCTTCATCGTCCACCAGCTCGATGGACTACCGACTGCCTCGATCACATTGATGTGGCCGGCGACCAGAGGGTTCAGAGGAGGAGACTGCTGGGGCTCGGGCTGGCGGTCACCCCCATTTCTTGGCTCGAGCGCTCTCCTGAATTGGTCCAGCCTACCCCCTGGATGAGCCTCTCGATTTTGTTCTTCAGCTGCCAGCACTCGTCGGTGTCGTGGCCATGGTCCCGGTGGTAGCAGCAATATTTGGTAGGGTCTCTCCATGCCGCATTCCCTTGGAGAGGAGGCGTCAAGGGAGTTGGCGCTCTATCTCCATGAGGATCTTCGCCCTAGGGGCAATGAGCGGGGTGAACCGATTGAACCTCCTAGGCATGCTCCGGGTACGGTTCCTTGGCGGCGGCGGAGGAACCCTTTGGCAGTGAGGTTGGCTCGGTTGGCTGGCAGATCGGTGCTTGTCCGAGCCCTTGGACTCCTTCTTCCTTGTCAACTCGGTGCGGGCAGCCCTCCACGATTCTTCAACTCTGGCATACTTGTCCGCCAGGGCCATCATATCGGGAGGTTCGGAGGGTAGCTGACCTCCAACTCTAGGTAAAAGTCACTCTCCTTTAACACTCCGCCCGCTAGGGTGGACATGGCCACATCATGGTTAAGGTGGTCCACTTCTAGCATGGCCATATTGAAATGGCCAAGATACTTCTTCAAGGACTCCCCCTCTCTCTGCTTGACCTCAGAGAGGGAGTCAGACCTCTGCCGATGATGACGGCTGCTGATGAACTGGCTGATGAAGAGGCAGCTCAGCTCGTCAAATGAACCAACGGAACCTGGTTTTAAGGCAATAAACCAGGTTCGGGCGGACCCCCTGAGGGTGGAAGGGAAGGCGCGGCAGAGGATCGCATCTGATGCCCCATGGAACATCATAATCGATCGGAAGCTACTGAGGTGGTCGTCGGGATCGGAGGATCCATGATAGGGCTTGATGGCGGGTAACTTGACGTGGAAGGGAATCACTTCCTCCATGATCTCCTTGGAAAAGGGGATGCTCTGCTCCGCCTTATGCTGAAGCGGATGGGCTTGCTTGGCGGCATCCAACTCCTGACGCATCTTCTGGAGTTGTCGCGGATCTCCTTCTCAGGCATAGCAGGAGGAGCTGGGCGAGGAGAATACTAGGACGGTGTCGAGTCGTGACAGAGAACACTGGAGAGAGGGATCGGGCCCGCCGAGATCTGGGAAGATCCTTGCCGCAGACCCCTTGGGGGACTAGCTCAGCTCTCTTAGGGCGACAGGGGGGTCTGCAACCCCATGCGAGCCGGAAGAAGAGATGCTGGATGAACGGGGGCCACGTTCTCCTCAGGGAGGTGTGGAGTAGGTGCAGCTAGACGGGGAGCTTCAAAGCGCCCCTGGATCAGATGGGCCAGAGCTTGGACCTGCTGGACCAGTGAGGCAAACTGGTCCTGGGTCACTGGGGCCGCTGGTGGCGATGGAGTCTCAACTGGTGGTGGTGGCGGTGCTACACTGCTCACCGAATCAGGTCTTTGGGAGGCGACCTGGCTTGGGCTTCAGAAGTAGCCTTTCTTCGATTGGCCATGGGAGATGTTCTCTTCAAGATCGAGACCCTTATCTCCTGGATAAGTTTATGGGACTTGAGGACCCTTCATCTAGCGCCAATTTGTTGCTGCTGAAATCAGTCCTCCGACTTGGGCGCGATCGAGCTTCAGCATGGGCTCCTTCCTGGGTGGACCTGCAAAACAGTCCTCGTGCGAGAGGCGTTGGGGGTGGCCCTCTGCGGAAGACCCTTCGATGCTCAAGTCAGCAGGGATCAGCAATCAATAAATATGAGGAGAAGGCTCTCGCTGAAGAGTCTCTCCAGGGTGGCCTTTCGAGAGCTCTGAGCAGAGCGTTAATAGTGGAAAGGGGTGAGCAAGCGTGTGTATGCCTTGAGTGTACAGAATATGGCGTACCTAAGGGGATCTGGGGCTGTGATATTTATAGGTGATCACCTGATTCCTTGGACACATCACAGAGGGTCTGAAAGTTATTGGGATTCGAAACTGATTCGAATCATGTTGTTACGGGGCCGGTAGGATCCGTATCCAGTTGGTTAGAGGATCAACGGCCAGGAAGAGCAGATGATGCTTCAAGATTCAGGGACTACATAGGCTCTAGGCCATTTCTGGTAGCGTAGGCATGATTTCCTATTTGAAATCTTGTTAGTCTTGGTGTGTTCCCGCAGAGGTGCTTGAATACCTCGGTTGGGCCGAAGTATGGAAGATGATTGAATCTGCGAAGTATGGTGAGACTCAATTTATCGATGTATATGATAGCTTGGCATGTGAGGGTATGATAATAGCTCGGCTGGTGAGGTTCGGTGAATAGTTCGGCTGGCGAGGCACGGTGGATAGCTCGGCTAGGGCCGAGGTATAGCGTTGACTCATTTCTAGCGGGCATCGCACAGCAAGTGAGAGCCAGATTCAGGGTTGATCCTAACTTCTTGCACAATTATTAACGCGATGGTGATTTTATCTTTCAACAGAAGTTAACAAATAGCAAATAAATTTAAGTTATAAGCACATAGCACTTTTTTTTCATCTAATGTGAAAATATTTTTAGATGTTATACTCTTAGAGGCAAATATACTTTTAACTCTTAACATAAGGAGTTCTTACGATGAACGGTTATTAGATTCATCACCATTCATACTGTTATGTTTGCAATTAACAGCATGTCATCTCCATTTGAAAAGTTGGTAGCTTATTGCCGGTATCATACTTTAGCCTGCTAGATAATAAAATAAGAAGTCAATTGTTACATTGGAAACTTACTAATACTCTCAGACAGAATGGGCTAAGTTATTAACCTGTGTTCAACCAAGCGGAAAAGAACATAAAACAGCTTTGATCTTTCCACCAACATGTCAAACTTGATCAAAAAAAAAGAGAAGACTAAAGAATAATTATTTAAACTGCAGAGCCTGCTAGAAATTATCACAAACCCAAGGAAGTTTTTAATGATTCCCAAAACTGAATAGGATTTGCTGAAAATTTCAATTGATTATAATCTATAATATAACCAAAATATTATAAATATAAAGACAACATTTGCAGAGGACCCCAACCAAATTTAAGATCTAATTCAAATATCCTTAATATATTATATATTTATATCATAAAAGTAATCAATAACTTATCTTAAAAGTAGCCTGTAACTTGGTCAATTGTACCTTGCTCCTGTATCAACTAGAGTGAAAATTGAGTCAATCCAATCGTTTGATTACGCTGGTTCTATTTGTACTATTTTATGAGTAATAAATTATTAACATGTCCGAATTATATTTACTCGCAATAGCTTTTGGAACATGTGGTGACACTAAAGGGATGATTATAATACCTCAAGGAGAAAGAGTACTGAATCAATTTGAAGAACTACATGGTTGGGATGAGAAAATCCTAGGATTAACCTCTCTCATCTTCATGCGGTTCAAGAAGAGGACCAATACCTCCCTCGGCACCATGACACAGTTGCTCCAAAACAAGTGCAGCAGCCGACATCAAATCGAGATGTTGCTAATTAAGGTGCCAACCATATGGATGCTTCCTTCATAGACCAAACCAAGGGTATTAGGATATTGAATATCTCCAGGTTCGATTATAAGCCAAATTTGGCCTATCATTCATATCTAGATTACACGTGAAATAATCGGACTAGGATCAAACTGGCCAAAACAACTTTAGAGAACAAAGGTAAGAGTGAATCAAAACCTATATAATTTGGGACGACTCCAAGTGGCCCAACTGTACCCACATAATGGGCAATGCCAATGTAATAGAAATCAGCCTCTCAATCCTAATTTTAAGGATCAGTTAATAAATTTAATTCAAGAGCAAATCAGTTATTAGATGAGACCGATGATAAAACCAGCTCGTAGAAAGCCATATGCAAACTAAATGGATTAAAATAATCATTTTCCAAAAGGATATAAAGTCTCAAAGTTTAGTACCTTTTTTTTTTTTTTTGAGAGAACAGGCCGTCCACACTATAACATATTGGCCGATGTATAGTGTAATGTGGAGATGTTAATGACTTCATTAAAATGAAATTATTTGATAATTTCCTAATCAATTCGATATTCAATTGGTACATTAATCTTTTCTCTAATTTAGTACAAGAATAGCATCCATTAGAAAATACCTTCCATGCTTAGTTTACCCAACAAGGCCCAAAATAACCATGGCCAATCTGACAAAGATAACACAATTGCCAAGGGAAAAAGACCGAAGGCTATAGCACTCAATTTAGGAATGCTAAGACTGGATATTCATGTTCAATTACCTAAAGGAGAGTTGTAAAGTGGGTTTAATTTTGAATTAAGAAAGACATTTGAGGACTGACAATTTATGGACTTATTCTAATTATCTACTTGCATTTCGAAATATGAATGCTTCTCACAAGAGGAAGCCTAAAAAAAAAAAAAAAAGTTTTAAAGGCAACTTATTTTGCCAACTTCAACACTCATTATGGAGATAAACTTCGTATTCTGGTTTGTCTGAATTGGTAATTGGCAGTTGATGCTGCCAGATCACCCCCTCGAACGTCCGAGCATCCAATCGCCTTCTCCAGCAAACCCGAAAATCCTCGGCGAGCTTCTGCGCCTGAGAGCCTGCAAAAAGTCCGGGGCCAGAGATTCCGACGGGGACCCTCCGACGCTCAAGTCAGTGCTCTGGGCAACACCGTGAGCTTGAGGAAGCTCGAAAGAGAAAGAGAGAGAGAGCTTAGAAAAGAGCTCTTTGTAAGCAAGAATGAGCATTTAGGAGTGTTATGAGTGCGTTACCGGAGTTATCAGTTAGTTAGTCGGGGGTCCCTCTTACCCATTTATAAATGTTTATAGTTTGTCTAGTTTGAGTGGTTGAGGCCTCATAATGATGACTTTGGTAGGTAAAGCATCAGAGCTGATGTCTTTGGGGCATAGGTGCTACCACTTGTCAGAGCATTTAAGGTGATGGCAAGGCTTGCTCCCTCTTTTAGCATGTCAGGCTACAGGTTAAATCCCATCAAAGTGGGTGGCTGCAGCTGGTTGGTGGGTCAAGTTCGTCAGAGTGGGTGGCCACTTGATTTGACCACTGCAGGGAAGAGAGATAAAAGGTGGTGGAGTCTCATCACCATCACGAGCCATACATCCGTCTGGGATAGAAGAGTTGGGAGTTGAAGCCAGCTGTCCCTTGTAGAGCGTTGATTATAGAGTGCTTGCATGGGCACTGTTCATAACGAGGCCGAGCACTGTTCATGGCCGAGGAGAGATGTTCGTGGCCAAACTGGGGTGCCGAGGCCAGGCTGGAAGGCCATTGAGGACTTCTTAATATAGGAGAGAGAATAAGGCAATAAGTGCCTTAGAGCACGTGGGTGCACGTGCCTTTATGAGGCCATAAATGCCTTGGTGCGAAAAGATAACATGGCGGAGGCCGAGTGGGAGTGCCGCGGCGAAACGGGATGAGACGAGGCCAACTTGGATGATGCTGGGCGAGGCCGACTTAGATGATGCCAGGGCAAGGCCAACTTGAATGATGCCGAGGCGAGGCCGACTTGGATGAGAGCAGAAAAAGGCTGTTGTCAAGAACCCTCGTCTTGGCTTCATGATGCTATCCTTTCTCATGCAAGGGTGTCAACGGGGCCAGCATGGCGTCATAAATGCCTTAATGCATGAAATAAATAAGGCATTAAATGCCTTAAAGCATGTGGATGCACCTGGCCTTTATGAGGCTATAAATGCATGCGAAGGATATAGCGCGGCTGTGGAAGCCGAGCTAGAGTGCCGAGGCGGGCCGACTTGAATGAGACGGGGTTTAAGTGCCATTGAGGTGGGGCTTGAGTGCCGAGGCGGGGCCAACTTGGAAGAGGCCATTAAATGTGCCAGAGGCGGGGCCAACTTGGAAGAGGTGGAGACGGGATGATGCCGAGGCGGGGCCGACTTGGAAGAGGCCATTAAATGTGCTGAGGCGGGGCCGACTTGGAAGAGACCGGGACGAGACGATGCCGAGGCGGGGCCAACTTGGAAGAGGCCATTAAATGTGCCGGGACGGGGCCGACTTGAATGAGAGGGCCGAGGGAGTGCCGAGGCGGGGCGACTTGGAAGAGGTCATTAAATGTGCCAAGGCGGGGCCGACTTGGAAGAGGCTGGGACGGGACGATGCCGAGTGGGGCTGACTTGGAAGAGGCCATTAAATGTGCCGAGGCGAGGCCAACTTGAATGAGAGGGCCGAGGGAGTGCCGAGGCGGGGCCGACTTGGAAGAGGTCATTAAATGTGCCAAGGCGGGGCCGACTTGGAAGAGCTTGGGACGGGACGATGCCAAGATAGGGCCGACTTGGAAGAGGCCATTAAATGTGCCGAGGGGGGGGGCCGACTTGAATGAGAGGGCCGAGGGAGTGCCGAGGCTGGGCTGACTTGGAAGAGGCCATTAAATATACCAAGGCGGAGGCGACTTGGAAGAGGCGAGACGGAACGATGCCGAGGCGGGCCGACTTGGAAGAGACCATTAAATGTGTCGAGGCGGGGCCGACTTGAATGAGAGGGCCGAGGGAGTGCCATTAAATGTGCCAAGGCGGGCGAATTGGAAGAGGCCGGACGAGACGATGTCGAGGCTACTTGGAAGAAGCCATTAAATGTGCCAAGACGGGCCAACTTGGAAGAGGTCGGGATGGGACAAGGCGGGGCGAATTGGAAGAGGCCAGGACGGGACGATGTCGAGGCTACTTGGAAGAGGCCATTAAATGTGCCAAAGCGGGGCAACTTGGAAGAGGCCAGGATGGAGGCGGGCCGACTCGGACTTCTTCCTCTCCTTGCATTACGCGCCCATGACCCCATTAAATGCTGGCCAAGTCATTATGACATTAAATGCTCCAGCCCTTTTGACTTGAATACCAGTCATTAATGACAGAAGGCCTTTGGACGAACCCACGCATAACATGGCCCCCTTTTTTCCTTTTGTTCTCTATCATGACGGAGCAATGCCGTGGAGGAAATGTTTAATGCCCATCGTGCCCTTCGAAAAAAAAACCGAGTGGAATAGTGAGGCCGCCTAGGAATTAAGCCGTCTAGGAGGCCGCCGCGGCCTCCTAGGAAAATTGTCTGAAAATCGCTATCTTAAGAGGATGCCATCCAAAAATTTGTTGTCTTTATTGCCCATGGGGTCAACTGGCCCCATCAAATGCCCCCCACACTCCTTGAGCTTGTGTACTGCACATCAACTAAACGAAAGGAGTGTAGAACTTTAAGAAATTTTGAAGGTAAATTAATTACCTTATGCCCGCCACTCAAAGCAGCGTATGCCAATTTATGGGGGTATGCTCGTCAATCAGCCGCTAAGGCAAAGATAAAGCTATTGAGGCCGCAATAATACGGCTGAGGCAGAGATAAAATTACCGAAGCAGAAATAGAGCCATGGAGGTTGCAATGATGCCACTGAGGCTAAGATAAAATTGCCGAAGCAGAAATAGAGCCGTGGAGGCTGCAATGATGCCGCTAAGGCTGAGATAAAGCCGTAGAGGCTGCAATAATGCCGCTGAGGCTGAAATAAAATTGCCGAAGCAGAAATAGAGCCATGGAGGCTGCAATGATGCCACTAAGGCTGAGATAAAGCCATTGAGGCTACAATAATGCCGCTGAGGCGGAGATAAAGCCGCTGAGGCTGCGATAAAATTGTCGAAGCAGAAATAGAGCCGTGGAGGCTGCAATGATGCCGCTGAGGCTGAGATAAAATTACCGAAGCAGAAATAGAGCCGTGGGGGCTGAAATAAAATTACCTCGAGTGTTTGTGTGCTGATTCGGGAGGTAACTCAAGCAGGTACGGGCTGTTAGGGACTTGAACGACTCGGGGGCGTATCCTAGCCAGATCGAGTGGTGTCCCATTAGCCGCAATGCCGTCGAGCTCCTTCGGAACCGTCTCGGGTGTTTGTGTGCTGGTTCGGGAGGTGACTCAAGTGGGTACGGGCTGTTAGGGACTTAAACGACTCAGGGGCGTATGCTAGCCTGATTGAGTGGTGTCCCGTTAGCCGTGATGTCGTCGAGCTCCTCTGGAACCGTCTCGAGTGTTTGTGTGCTGGTTCGGGAGGTGACTCAAGTGGTACGGCTGTTAGGGACTTAAATGACTCGGGGGCATATGCTAACCAGACTGAGTAGTATCCGTTAGCCACGATACCACCAAGCTCCTCTGGAACAGC
Source organism: Calamus simplicifolius (assembly GCA_900491605.1). NCBI lineage: Eukaryota > Viridiplantae > Streptophyta > Magnoliopsida > Arecales > Arecaceae > Calamus > Calamus simplicifolius. The sequence goes on from UESW01002149.1 coordinate 57,391, forward strand.
TCGGAGGTTTCATGGCCGACCCGAGGGGTGACTCGAGGTCGCTGGAACCATAGGTCTTGAACCGCCATGGGGGTTTCACGGCTGGCCCAGGGGTGACCTTATGATCGCAGGACCGTTGAGAGCCTTTTGAAAGGTTAATTTTGTCAGTTTTCTGTAATGCATTTAGACATGAATGAAAGAAGCTTTTCCTCAAAGTGTAGTGTACTTAGCTTTTTTGTAGCTGTTTGCCTTTGCGTCGTGTTTGGTGTCGACGTTGATTACATGCTTGAGAGCTTTTTCTTTTAAGAAATTGGTCTCCTTCTGCTGAGTTGATGACCTGCCCCCTAGGAAACTATGTTGATTGAAGGTGAAAGGTACCAGTGCTGAAATCCAACGGCAGCTGAATGGAATCCATAGGAGGTCTTGGGCTCAGATTGGCTTTGGGTGCAATAGAGAGAAAGAGAAAGGGGGAGAGGGAAGGGTGGAGTCAATAGTCAAAGCCCTTTGTCCTTATCTCCCACCTTGCATTAATAACATCAGCACGTCTCGGCTTAAATCGCCGATAAGCTTGAGTTTGAGGTTGCTCTTGCTCCTGAGCTTGTTGAGATATGACGGTGGTGAGTCTCTCGCTAGGAAGATCTCCTACCGGATGGATGATAGCTGGCTTGAGCAGCAACTAGAGGACCAGCGTAAGCTCTTGTTTGCTGTTGTGAGGCCACGGAATATTGCTCCCGTAGCTTTTGGGTAGCTGCCATTGATGTTTGGACTTGCAGAGTAAGGGTGGCATGATACTCTGCTTGAATGGCCCGAGATAGTGGTAACAATGGGGCAGAGAGCCGGCCTCCTGTCGGTCAGCTCGTTGAGGGTGCCCTCCCAGCGTTACTGGTGGAAGCCTCTTGGGTCTTTGTCATCACCATATTTTTATCCACCATTGTTGTCGTAGAGGGAGTGAGAGCTTGTAGCTTACTATCACAGAACTTTGCTTTCTCCCCCTTCCTGGCGCGCCAATCTGATGCTGCCAGATCACCCCCTCGAACGTCCGCAAGCATCCAATCGCCTTCTCCAGCGAGCTCAGGATCCTCCGGCAAGCTTCTCGCGCCTGGGAGCCTGCAAAAAGTCCCGGGGGCTGAAGATCCAGCGGGGACCCTCTGACACTCAAGTTAGTGCTCTGGGCAACAGTCGTGAGCTTGAGGATGCTCGAAAGAGAAAGAGAGAGAGCTTAGAGAAGAGCTCTCTGTGAGCAAGAATGAGCGTTTAGGAGTGTTATGAGTGCGTTACCAGAGTTATGAGTTAGTTGGTCAGGGGTCCCTCTTACCCATTTTATAGATGTTTAGAGTTTGTCTAGTTTGAGTGGTTGAGGCCTCATAATGATGACTTTGGTGGGTGAAGCGTCAGAGCTGATGTCTATGGGGCATGGGTGCTACCACTTGTCAGAGCATTTAAGGTGATGTCAGGGCTTGCTCCCTCCTTTGGCATGTCAGGGCTGCAGGTTAAATCCCATCAAAGTGGGTGGCTGCAGTTGGTTGGTGGGTCAAGTTTCGTCAGAGTGGGTGGCCACTTGATTTGACCATTGCAGGAAGAGAGATAAAAGGTGGTGGAGTCTCATCACCATCACAAGCTATACATCCGTCTGGGATAGAAGAGTTGCAAGTTGAAGCCAGTTGTCCCTTGTAGAGCGTTGATTATAATAGAGTGCTTGCATGGCACTGTTCATAACGAGGCCTAGCACTGTTCATGGCCGAGGTGAGATGTCCGTGGCCAAGCTGCATCGAGGCCATGCTGGAGGCCGTTGAGGACTTCTTAAATAGGAGAGAGAATAAGGTAATAAGTGCCTTAGAGCATGTGGGTGCACGTGGCCTTTATGAGGCCATAAATGCCTTGGTGCGAAAGATATAACATGGTGAGGCCGAATGGGAGAGCGCGGCGAAACGGGATAAGAATGCTGGGCGAGGACTTGGATGATGCCGGGGTGAGGCCGACTTAAATGATGCCGGGGAAGACCGACTTGAATGATGTCGGGGCAAGGCCGACTTGGATGAGAGCGGAAGAAGGTTGTCGTCAAGAACCTCTCGTCTTGGCTTTATGAAGCTATCCTTTCTCATGCAAGGGTGCCAATGGGCCAACATGGCGGCCATAAATGCCTTAATGCATGGAAGGAAATAAGGCATTAAATGCCTTAAAGCAGGTGGATGCACATGGCCTTTATGAGGCCATAAATGCCTTGGTGCGAAGGACATAGCGCAGTTGTGGAAGCCGAGCTAGAGTGCCGAAGTGGACCGACTTGAATGAGACAGGGCTTGAGTGCCAAGGCGACTTGATTGAGGCGGGGCTTGAGTGCCGAGGCGGAGGCCATTAAATGTGCCGAGGCAGGGCCGACTTGGAAGAGGCCATTAAATGTGCCGAGGCAGGGCCGACTTGGAAGAGGCCGAGACGGAACGATGCCAAGGCGGGGCCGACTTGGAAGAGGCCATTAAATGTGCTGAGGCAGGGCCGACTTAGAAGAGGCCGGGATGGGAGGCGGGGCGACTTGGAAGAGGCAATTAAATGTGCCGAGGCGGGGCCGACTTGAATGAGAGGGCTGAGGGAGTGCCGAGGCGGGGCCGACTTGGAAGAAGCCATTAAATGTGCCGAGGCGGGGCCGACTTGGAAGAGGCCAAGACGGAATGATACCGAGGCGGGGCTGACTTGGAAGAGGCCATTAAATGTGCCGAGGCGGGGCCGACTTGGAAGAGGTCGGGACGATGCGGGGCCGACTTGGAAGAGGCCATTAAATGTGCCGAGGCGGGGCCGACTTGAATGAGAGGGCCGAAGGAGTGCCGAGGCGGGGCCAACTTAGAAGAGGTCATTAAATGTGCCAAGGCGGGGCCGATTTGGAAGAGGCCGGGATGATGCCGAAGCGGGGCCGACTTGGAAGAGGCCATTAAATGTGCCGAGGTAGGGCCGACTTGGAAGAGGCTGGGACGGGACGATGCCGAGACAGGATCGACTTAGAAGAGGCCATTAAATGTGCCGAGGCGGGGCCGACTTGAATGAGAGGGCCGAGGGAGTGCCGAGGCGGGGCCGACTTGAATGAGAGGGCCGAGGGAGTGCCGAGGCGGGGCCGACTTGGAAGATGCCATTAAATGTGCCAAGGCGGGGCGACTTGGAAGAGGCCGGGGCGGGACAATGCCGAGGCGGGGCTGACTTGGAAGAGGCCATTAAATGTGCCGAGGCTGGGCTGACTTGAATGAGAGGGCGAAGGGAGTATCGGGGCTGACTTGGAAGAGGCCATTAAATGTGCCAAGGCAGGCCGACTTGGAAGAGGCCGGGATGGGACGATGCTGAGGCGGGGCTGACTTGGAAGAGGCAATTAAATGTGCCAAGGCAGGGCCGACTTGGAAGAGGCCGGGACGGGACGATGCGCGGGGCCGACTCGGACTTCTTCCTCTCCTTGCATTAGGCGCCCGTGATCGTTCACCATTAAATACTCTAGCCCTTTTGACTTGACTACCGACCATTAATGACAAAAGGCCCTTGGACGAACTCACACCCCTCTTTTTCCTTTTTGTTCTCTTTCTTCATCATGATGGAGCAATGCCGTGGAGGAAATGTTTAATGCCCATCGTGCCCTTCGAAAAGAAACCGAGTAAACAGTGAGGCCACCTAAGAATTAAGCAGTCCAGAAAGGCCACCACGGCCGCCTAGGAAAATTATCTGAAAATCGCTATCTTGAGAGGATGCCATCCAAAAATTATTGTCTTTATTGCCCATGGGGTTAACTGGCCCCATCAGCAATTTTTATATTTGTTAAGCATTATCAAAACTTGATCCTAGCTAATAGGGTAAACAAAAGACCGATATTCTGAATTAATCAAAGGTCAATAGCAAAATATTAATCATTGTTGATCAACTGTTCAAAGTCAATCTAAAGTGCTGCTGAATGCATGCGAAATGTAGCTAGTGGAAGCTGCTAGATATACAATAGTCGCTTAGATTTGCGAAGTGGGAAGGACAAATCTAGCATTTGGCTATGGTGGAGCCATGCCGTGCGAATCATTATAAAGCAACTTCATATAATGTAGTCACCATCCTCGCGTGTCTCCATTTTTTCAACGGTTCTCCCCTTTCTCTTCCACCTGCTAGTTATCATCATGGATGAAAGGTGCTGTCTTGCTAGATGGCTTTGTGAACTGTAGTTGTCACCAAAAGAAAACGGACTGTTTAGACTTTGAACAAAGGGAAGATTTGTTCAACTGTTAAACCACTACCGTCCGTACTTTTTAGTGTCATATATCTGCCAAGGTAGGTAAGGTAAGACCTTAGACAAGGTGGATCTCGTTTCTATTCACTCACCCATCATTGACAAGGGCCCATTTGTATGAATGGTTGCGAGTGAATGCGTCGACCATCTAATTATTGGCAGTGGATCTCAACTCCGTAGCCAGTGGCAGACCGCAGTAGACTTCGATCAGCATCTAGGCAAGATTTTCTTTACAAATAAAATCAATTTGATGTAGAGTAATAAAACCAATCGGAATTAAATTATTACAATGACATTAGATATTTCCTAGATTGTAGGATTGTAAGTGTTGTAACTTACATTGGCATTTAGTGATTATTCATATGGCATTGGCATTTAGTGATTATTCATATGGCATAACTACGAAGCAATAAGAGTTCATATAAGAGTTCTCAGTTGATTACAAGGGTATAACTATAAAATAGTCAAAGAACCTAGTCCTGTGGGATAAGAACTCCTATCTAATAATCATGGATCTATTCCTTTACATGAATAGATCTGCTTGTATTAGTTTTGCTAGGGAACCATCTTTAGTGTGTTTGTAATATAAGCTAAAAATCTCAATCTATTTTATTCAGATTTATAACAAGTATTACGCTTACCCTTCTTTTATTTTTTTACCTATAGTAGATTTGTACTATCAATTATATATCCGAAATTATATATGCATCTAAGAAATGATTAGAAGGAAATGACTAGTTTAATCTTTAAATTTTGTTCTTGTCAAAGATTATCATTATTCTTCTAATAGATAAAAAACCATATATATGCTTTTCTTAAGTTAATTCGATAATTGAAAATAATTTCAACTCAACTCAGCTTAACTCATTTAAGCCTTTTTCCAACTACATGAGATCGACTACATGAATTTGCTTCCTCCACTATGCTTTATTCAGTTTAAAAATAATTTTAAATAATAAAAAATAGAGTATTTATATACAATTCTTAAAATAAGAGCTACACAAAATTCCCTCTCTATATGTATGAGAATCAATTTGCACCTATGACATTTCAAAGAAACGCATCTTTTGATTTGAAAGTTGAAGGTTCAACATTAATAAATATATGTGATTTACTATTACTAAATAATTTATACATGAAAAAGTATGTAATTTAATTTTTTAAAGATCACTAGACTATGCATTAAATGGTTAAAAATATATATATTATTTCATTTTATGTAAATAGTCAAATTTTTTATCATATTATAAATTAAGATTCTTCATATATCATATTATTTTTTATGTATAAATAATTAGAAATAGTAGATCATATCAAATGATTTAAATTATCGAAGTAGAACTTTCATGTTTAATTTAACAAAATGTAAGTTGAATATGACACAGACATTTACACTACTTAAACTATGTAGAAGTTAAAATATGATTTTTGGTATAACTATCAAACGAGTATTTTTTTATCTAAAACTTTTTTTAAAAACAAAAAAATAAATTATTTTCTATGTTAAAATACCAAATATTAATAGCACAAAAATGATAAGATTTCCCAACATTAGTCCTATCCCTACCAATGAGCATAATGGCCTGCGTAGGGAAAGTTTTTGAGACATTTATGCACTATTATTATACCAAGGGAAAGCAAAACCGAATCTTTTTGTTGATAAGAAGCTCTTTTTTTTTTTTTTTTTGGAAACAAACGGGCGATCACACAAGTCGAGCGTGAGTCAGCCCAGCTAGATCAGAATACAAAATTTGTTGCAAAGGAGCAGGGCAGGGGTCATCCGGAGACAAGATCCAAGGGCCAGAAAGCCGAGCCACAGAAGCAGCAACCCAATCTGCAGCCGAGTTGGCTTCACGAAATATGTGCCTGGTCTGGACGCATTCAATCTGCCGCAAAATAGCCCAAATATCCAATAAAATAGGATTAGAAAGAGCAGGAGGGCAATTCTGCATCTGGATCCAAGAAATAACCGACATGGAGTCGCCCTCAATATAAAGCCTCTGAGCATGAAGAACCCGGGCAGCATAAGAAATACCCGCCCAAGCCGCTTGAAGCTCAGTCATGGGGACAGAGGAATCAAGAGTACCAAAGCCTCCCGCCGCCAGAAGGTCACCTTGAGGACTTCTGATAACAAACGCGGAACCTGCACTTCTGCCACGGACACTCCCGTCAAAATTGACTTTGATAAACCCTGGAGGGGGGTTTCCAAGAGATAAAAACCGTATGCCGATTCGCTGCCGAAGCAGCAGGGGATCCCTAGTGGCCAGAGATATCAAAACCAATACGAGTACAGTCCGCCGCCAATAATCTGATCTTCCTAGCAATTTTATAAAGAGAGATAGTGTCCTCAGAGAAAATAAGCTGATTTCTTGCTAGCCAAATCTGATAAGCTGTGACAGCCCAGAGACATTTCTTATACTGGGGGCACCTCCGAAGGTCCAGAAGGAAAGAAGAAAGTAGGGAGCTCGAGCCATTATGTCTGACCGGATATCCCATCATAAGCCAGATCCTTCTAGCAGTGGGGCAGATGAAGATAGCATGTTCAATAGATTCCTCCTCTAAGCTGCATAGCGGGCAAGTCGACTGGATAGGAAGACCTCTCCGAGATAGGAGAGCACAGGTAGGAAGAGAGCCCCACAGAAGCTTCCATATAAATAACTGAACTCTAGGAATAGTAGGAAGCTTCCAAATCCACGCTGCGTCCTCTAGGCGCTGAGGCTGGGGTCTAAACATCATCATCAGATCCCTGGTCGGAGCCTTAGAGAGACAGGATCTCTGCCAGAGTCTAGCATCAGAAGATCGACCCGGAAGAAGCGGCATCGATAAAATCCGCCGGGCAAGCTCAGCACCAAATAATCTGGTCACCGAGGGGATATGCCAAGCAGGAGGGTCAGAGGAGATCAAGTCCTTAACCCTTAAACTGGGAGGGGTCTCAACACTGATAAAGGAGGGCCACCGAGAGAGAGGAAGCTCCGAAATCCAGGTATCCTGAATAACATTAATCAGAGAACCATCTCCGATCATCCAAGAGATATTGTCCAAGATAGCCTGACCGTAGCAACAAACCTCCTTCCAAAAAGAGGAACAACCCCGGGGAGCAGATATCTGCATAGCAGCCGACCATTCTCCATATCTACTACGCATCAGAGAGCTCCAGAGACAATTAGGTTCAAGAAGAAATCTCGAAGCATGTCTGGCAATAAGGGCTTTCCTTCTAACAATCAAAGACGGGATACCGAGACCACCCTCACCGATAGGCATGCAGACCAAATCCAGGATAAGAGGTGAATCCCATGATCATCCTGACCAGATGCCCATAGGAAATCACGGAAGCATCTCTCAATCCTTTTCAGACAAGTAATTGGAATGGCAGTATTCGACAGGATATGCAGGGGAAGAGAGGAAAGAACTGATCGAATAATGGTAACTCTAGCCATCATCGAAAGACCAGTCGCCTGCCATCCCTCAATGCGCTGGCGCACCCGTCTCTCAATCTCGGAGAAGTCAGAGCAACGAGGGCATCTCCCCGTTATAGGGATTCCCAAATACATAAATCTATCCGTCTGAGTGGTGATACCCGACAGCCTGATGATGGCTTCTCTAGTGGATCTAGAGGTCTTCGGGCTAAAACAAATAGAAGACTTCAGCGAGTTGACCTTCTGACCTGAAGCCTGGCAGTAGTTCTGTATAATAGAATGAAGGGAAGCCGCATTCTCAATAGAAGCTGGGCCAAGGAGGATACAGTCATCAGCAAACAGGAGGTGGGAAACAAAAGGCCCTTCAGAACCAGCTATAACTGGGGCAATCCGCCTGTCCTGCTGAGCCTGACGTAAAGCACGAGAAAGATCATCAGCAGCCAGGATGAACAACAAAGGAGATAATGGGCAACCCTGCCTGAGACCAACACTAGACTGGAAGAAATCAGTCGGGTTTCCATTTATGATTAGAGAAAAGGAGGGCTTGTGAATGCATGCCAAAATCCATTCTATAAATAATTCATCAAACCCGAACTCCAGCAGAGAGCGGTACAAAAAAACCCAGCTCATTCTATCATAAGCACGCTCCATATCGAGCTTAACAGCCATAAGACATCGCCTGACCGGAGCTCTATGAAGAGCATGCATGAACTCCTGAGCAATAAGAACATTGTCCGAAATAGACCTCCCTCTAATAAAAGCCCCCTGCTCCTCGGATATGAGACGAGGAATCACCAGACAAAGGCGGCGAGCTAAGAGACGAGCACAGATTTTATACAATGTAGTGCAGAGGCTAATGGGCCGAAAGTGCTGCGGAAGAGAAGCATCAACTTTCTTGGGCACCAAGGTAATGAAAGTTCGATTCCATTCAGAAGGAATGTGTCGATCTCGGAAAACATCCTGAATTGCTTGGACCACCTCCTGTCCAACAATATCCCAGTAGTGCCGAAAGAAAAAAGGCGGAAATCCGTCAGGCCCCGGGGCCTTATTCGGACCAAGCTCCCATAGGGCCGCCCTAATCTCGTCCGAAGAGATCGGTCTGACAAGCATATCATTGTCCAGAGAGGAAACCTTCCTAGAATCCGGAACCTGCATAACCGGGTCCCCATCACCAGAAGAGTCAGCCCATCGAGCCTGAAAAAAACGAAGAAGAAGGTCACTTATAGAGTGGAAATCCTCCCGAGTATGCCCCCCTTCATCAACAAGCCTCCGAATCCGATTGGCAGCTCTTCGCTTGAGAGTGGCCTGATGAAAGAATCTGGTATTACGATCCCCATCACAAATCCACTGAGCCCTAGATCTCTGCCACCAATACATCTCCTGCTGCCGCAAAAGGGAGTGGTGCCGGGCCAGCAAATCCCTAAGGAAAGAGAGATCCGAGTCCGCCAAAAACCTTCGTGATCCTCCTTAGTCTGAAGAATATTAATATCAGTTTCAACTTGCTCCACTTGTCTAACCAGATCCCCCACCTCATTCCTATTCCATCTGGATAGTCTGTGTCTGGCTATCTTAAACCGACGAGATAACCGATAGACAGCATTACCCCTAACTGGAATATGCCAGATCTGAGAAATAATAGAACGAGCAGCTGAAAGACCAGTCCAAAACTGCTCAAATCTAAACTGCTTCCGCATAATATGATTAGCCTCTGTAGAAATCAAAATAGGGCAATGATCAGAAGCAATCCTTGGAAGATGGGAGACAGTAACCATAGGGTATCTTTGGAGCCATTGGGGAGTAGCCAAGGCTCTATCAAGTCTCTCCCATACTCGAGCAGACCCCTGCCGATTATTGCACCAAGTGAATTGGGATCCTGAATACCCCATATCCATAAGACCAGACGAGCCGATGAACGATCTGAATTCGTTGATATCAGCTGAGCCTGAAAACCTTCTGCCACCACGTTTTTCATTAGCCTCAGTGATACAATTGAAATCCCCAGCAACAATAGACGGCACACCTTGAGCAAGGAGGGAAAGCAATTCAGACCAAAGAATTCTTCTCTCTCGATAGTCCGTGCTAGCATAAACAGCCGAAAGTAACCAAGGGGCAGAAGATCCCTCAGATATCAAGAGACCGATATGCTGATTGCACTGATGAAAAGTATCAACCTTGACAGCAGAGGTGCGCCATATAGCCAAGATACCCCCGACAGACCATCAGCCTCCACAGCATAAGATGACCAAGTGCGGGCAATCTGTCTACGAAAACGAAGAAGACTATCCCCCGAGAGTCTGGTCTCCAAGAGGACACATATATCAAAGTGGTGTAATTGCAATAATCTACTGAAGGAGGCTCGGAAAGAAGGCTTTCGAGCTCCTCTAACATTCCATAGTAAAATCTTCATTTATAGGATAGAGGAAGATGGGATCCCTCCTTGATCCTCTATCATATCACTATTAACAGGACCCCTATTCAACTGAGGGCCGTCGTCAGGCTTCTGTGAAGTATTGATCAGCATTCCATCCGAACCTGTATCAGACACTTCTAAGCAGGAAGACTGTGACTGAGAAAAGGAACCAGGGCACACTCCCATAGGTTCACCAATAGTATCAGCCAGTTGAAGACCGGCCCCCCCAGCAGTTTGGGCCCTCACCGCATCTTGGGCACCAACCTGAACACACGGAGCATGATCCAATTGGCTTGGAGAGAAGCAACTCAGCTCGTTCTTTTTGGAGGAAGGAACTTTCCCTTTTCCCTTCCTCTTATCAGTTTTGGTTAAAGTCCTAGGAGCTGGGAAAGCCTCCGGTCTAGCTCGCTTGAGGGGACCAGAGCATGCATCCCTACACCCCAACTGACCATCATCATGATCCACTGAATCTAAGGAGGAGAAGGGGTTATGGATGATAATTGAGTTCAATTCAGGATTCACTGAACTCAACTTATCTGCTGCTTGGAAGTTCAGACCTGGGGCCTTTGAAACGGCACGCAGGTGTTTAACCGGCACGGGGTCACCACCTTTGACCGAGCCATCCGCTTCCTTCCCAGGGCACGACATCACAGCGACTGCCCTTGAAGCCGAACGCGAAGACGAAGAGGACCTCCGGCGAGCAAGCTTAGGCGGAGCAGTCCATCCTTCAGCTGATACTCCTGCGATCGATGCAAGCCCCTTCTTCACCGCCTGAGACGATGAACCAGAGCCTGGGGATGAAGACGAAGCCGGCACCGAAGTCTTCCCCTTCACCTCCGCCTGGGGAATAGAAGGAACCGCCCTCTTCCGTAATGCAACCATCCACGGACCAAACATAGAACTGGAAACAGAGCCAACCCCATCCGACTGGGAACAGGGGCCATCCAGATGCAGAGAAGCACATCGCCAGCAGACACCCTCCAAGCTCTCATACACGAAGCTTTGCCAGAACGGATGGAAGATCCCCTGAATCCGAGAGCCTGGCCGGAGAGGGCAGCGAAGGTCGACGCGGAGACAGGCCCTCGCATATCCTCCCCGAGATTTCGCCAAAGTTGCCGCATCAGCACAGACGAACTCACCAGCGGAAAAAAGAATGGATTTGAGGAATTCCTCCTTCCAGAACTCAAGAGGCAGCAGCAGCAATCGAACCCATACCAGGGCAGACGAAACGGAGTCCTCAGCCGGAGTAAACTCCGGCCTCCACGGCTCCGTGCCAACCACCTGGCCATTGATCACCCATGGACGCTGAAGAACCAGGCTGCAAGCTTCTTTGGATTCGAAGCGGAATATATGGCATCTGAATGCCAGAGAGATGGGGACGATGGCGCCAGAGATTCCAGCCCTCCTGAATTCCCTGACGAAGGCCTCAGCCGGGATCCAACGGTGGAACGACCGGACAATCACGGCCGACTGCTGCCAGCCCACCACCTCCTCTTCAAGCTCCGCCGCCGGAAAATTGATAACCTCCGGGAACGATGCCTGCATCAACTCCACAGCAGCTGGCGAAGGGGACTCCGTCATCCATTGAAAACCGGACGTCACCGACCTCCTCCCAGGCATCCGGGAACCTTCAACCGAATCGAAGGCCATAGGAACGGAGGAAATGACGAAGGGAAGAGGAAAAAAAAAAGAACCAAAGCAACAGGGACGAAGAAACTGGCAGCGATCGGGGAAGAAGGATACGGAAGCACGAATCTTAAAGCAAGGAAGGAAAATAGAACCGGGGCACTCGGGCGCACGATTCTTAAAGCACGAGGGATATTTCTCGCAAAATTGTGACGTAGTTTTTCCATAAGAAGCTCTTTACAAGGGAATGTTGGATAGTTTTAAACGTATGAACAATTTAGTCCATGAATGGTGGCTTCACCATCATGGGTTATGATTAAAAGGCGATAAACTCGGCGGTAATTTTAGCCACCAATATTTGACCACAGGTTTGAAACTTAAAAGTGACCATCCACTGTTAGCATTATAGGATCTTCAATAAATAATTTATATATAAAAATAAAAATAACATACTTACTTGATGCGGAATTCATCATAATAGTATTTACCTGATACAGATGCGGAGTTCATCATGATAATATGTAGACTTGAGACTTGAATCTGGTTAAATTTTGATAACCTCTTCAGATTTTTGACAGCCTCTTCTACAAAATAACTAGTTTTTCTTCCTTAACCTCATTCCTTTCATAGCAGATAACTATGGATTCTTGTTAACTTCATGAGAGGACTAATTTTATATATATATATATAACATTCAATTGGTATTTCATCAAACACTAATTAATGACTTTAATACGGCTTAATATTAATGGCTTAAACTCTCTGACCATTAAGCACACGCAGAATAATCAATTGGTGGCCTTTCACCTTTCGGATATTAGACTAGATCTGGCCATTTACTTTTCGCATATCGAAAAAAGAACGACTCTTCGCCTTTGTAACAATCTTGCATTAAAGGGCTAATCTAACATTCTCCCACTTAGGTCGAAAGTTTATGACATTAATATTCAATAGCCTAAACATTAGGTGCACAAAATTAAATTTCATAATGTCATCTTTCATCATGATTGACTTTAACATAATAAATTACATAATAAGAGTTGCGGTCATACACATCCAATTTGCATACCTCCTTCCATATACTACTGTATTAGCAATGTTAGGTCACATAATTTATATATAAATAACTTAATGTCCACTTAATTGTCTAAAAGATGCAGTAAATTTCTTGTTCAAAACAGCAAGTGTATACAAGCATAAGAAACAAGAAATAATAAATAAAACAGAAACATTTCATATTAATGAACTCAAGAGTGGCATAACATCATCATAATCAACTTCAATTCATAATATCATCATCATAATCAATCTTTAATACATAACATCATCATAATCAATCTTCAATACAACCAAGACCCATTCTATGTACATGTTCTTTAAATGTTTTTGGTTGTAAACCTTTAGTCAAAGGATCTGCAATCATAAGATCTGTTCTAATATGTTTAATGCACACTCTTTGTTTCTGGACCTCCTCCTTGATAATAAAGCACTTTAATTCCATATGTTTAGCACCTCTGAAATATTTGTTATTCTTGGAGAAGAAAACTACTATGGAATTATCACAATAAATTTGCAGTGGCTTGGTAATGGTGTCGACAATCCCAAGTCCTGAAATAAAGTTCCGTAGCCATAATGCTTGCATTGTAGCTTCATAACATGCTACAAACTCTGCTTCCATAGTGGATGAGGCAATGATTGATTTTGGCACTTTTTCAAGAAATTGCTCATTCTCCCAACATGAACACATAGCCAAAAGTTGACTTTCTACTATCAACACAACCAGCAAAATCTGAATCTGAATATCCAATCACTTCCAACTGATCAGATCTTCTAAATGTGAGCATATAATCCTTAGTTCCTTAAAGATATCTCATCACTTTCTTTGCATCTTTCCAATGATCAATACTAGGATTACTATGATAGCGGCCCAACATCCCAACTGCGAAGCTGATATCTGGTCTTGTACAGGTTTGGAAATACATCAAGCTACCCACAACAGAAGCATATGGAATAGATTCCATTTGCTTACATTCCACATCATTCTTTGGACATTGCATAAGACTAAAGTTATCCCCTTTTTGTATTGGACAATACCTGCTGAACAGTTGTTCATATTAAATTTCTCAAGAATGTTTTCGATATAAGTTTTCTGAGACAACCCTAACAATCCATGTGATCTCTTTCTGAATATGGAAATTCCTATCACATAAGATGCCTCTCCCATATCTTTCATCTCAAAATTCTTAGAGAGAAAATTTTTAGTCTCATACAAGATACCTAAATCATTAGCAGCAAGCAAAATATCATCAATATATAGAACCAAAAATATAAACTTACTTCCACAAATCTTTCAGTAAATACATCGATCAACGATGTTTTTATGAAAACCAAAAGATGTAATAGTATCATTGAACTTAATATACCATTGTCTGGAAGCTTGTTTAAGTCCATATATTGATTTCTTAAATTTACACACCATATGATCTTTTCCTTCCATGAAAAAACCTTCAGGTTGATCCATATATATTTCTTCCTCTATATCCCCATTAAGAAAGGTTGTTTTCACATTCATTTGATGTAACTCTAAATCATATTGAGCTACCAAAGCCATAATAATTCTTAATGAATCTTTCTTTGAAACTGGTGAAAATGTCTCTTTATAATCAATGCCATCCTTCTGAGTGTAACCCTTGGCAACAAGTCTAGCTTTAAAACGTTCGATATTGCCATTCAAGTCACGTTTGATTTTAAAAATCCATTTACATCCAACTTGTTTAGAACCTTCTGGCAATTCGACAAGATCCCGGACATTGTTTTCAGCCATTGATTTTAATTCATCTTTCATAGCATCAATCCATTTATCAGACTTATCACTGTTAATGGCTTGTGAAAATGAAACAGGATCTTCATAAATGCCACAATCAAAATTTGACTCTTGCAAATAAACCAAATAATCATCTGAAATAGCTGATTTTTGTATCTTTACAGGTTTACTTAATGCTATTCCACATGGTTCAATTTTATCAGCTATTGGTAGGTTAGGTTCTTCATGGGGTACTTCTTCATTCAAACATTGTTCATTGTTGTTTTAGTTTGTAATTCTGGAACAATGTAAGGCATGATTGTAGATTCAGAAACATTTATGGGTAATGAAACATTAACCCTTACTTCATTGATATCCACAATCTGTTTGTCAGCACTCCTACTAACTTCATCATTCTCAATAAATTTGGCATTGCCTGTCTTAATAATTCTAGAACTATGGTTTGGACAATAAAACCTGTATCCTTTGGATTTTTCTAGGTAACCTATAAAGTAACCACTAACAGTTCGAGAATCTAATTTCTTTTCATGTGGATTATACACTCGTGCTTCTACTGGACAACCCCAAACATACAGGTGTCTTAAACTAGGTTTCCTTCCAGTCCATAACTCAAAAGGAGTTTTAGAAACTGCCTTACTAGGAATCATATTTAGTAAATATACTGCAGTCCTAAGAGCATACGTCCATAAAGATTTTGGTAATGAGGAATTACTTATCAAACTTCTAACCATATCCATTAATATTCTATTTCGCCTTTCTGCCACACCATTTTGTTGAGGTGTGCCTGGTATAGTACATTATGCACATATGCCATGTCTTTCGAGGAATTTTGCAAATGGACCTAAATTTTGCCCTGATTCATTATACTTTCCATAATACTCACCACCTCTATCAGATCTTGTTATTTTCACTTTTCTGTCTAGTTGTCTTTTAACCTCTTTAGTAAATACCTCAAGAGCATTTACAGCTTGAGATTTCTCTTTAACCAAATAGACATATCCATAACGAGAAAAATCATCTATAAAGTGATAAAGAACTTTTCTCTACCAAAGGATGGAGTATCAAAAGGTTCACATACATCGGTGTGTATAATTTCAAGAAGCTGAGTACTTTTTGTAGCTCCTTTCTTGTTATGTTTGGTTTGCTTTTCCTTAATGCAATCCACACATAAACCAAGATCAGTAAAATCTAGATTTGGCAAAATCTCATTCTTTACTGATCTTTGTAGTCGTTCTTTTGATATATGACCCAAACGTTTATGCCACAAGAAAGCAGAGTTATCATTTGCCATACTACGCTTAATTCCAATATTTTGATGGACACACATCAGGGATGCAAAAAATTTATCATCAAGTTTTAATTTATATAATTTATCCATAAGAATTCTAGAACCAATAAAGGAACCATCTTTATTAAATAAACTGAAACATCATTTTTCAATCTTAAAACTAACCCATTAACATCAAGTTTCGAAACAGAAATTAAATTTCTAGAAAGTGAAGGAACATAGAGAGTTTGTAGTAGATTCAAGTGATGCCTAGTATCTAAAGTAAGATGATAAGTCCCTATGCCTTCAATTGGGGCCTTCTCTCGGTCCCCATGAACAAGAAGTTCTCATTTGGATTTATGCTCTGGATTGTAAGGAATCCCTGCATTACATTGGAAGCATGAGTAGTTGCACTAGAATCCAACCACCAAGTGTTAGAAGGAACTTCAGATAAGTTTGATTCATAAATTGGAGAAGCATAATGAAAGATACCTTTCTTTTCGAATCAAGCTTTCTGTTTCAAACAATCTTTCTGATAATGTTTCTTTCTTACAAAAGTGACATTTATCCTTCTTTCTTTCCTTCTTATCATTATCAGCAACCTGTGATACTTTAGTAGATGCTTTCTTCTTAAATTTCTTGGATTTTGGTTTAATAACTTTACCAGCTCCCTGACCCACTAGGTTTATTGAATGATCCCCTTGTGCTTTCAATCTCCTTTCCTCTTGAGTAAGCTTATTGGCCAATTCATTAACATTCCATTTATCTTTAATAGTGTTATAGTTAATTTGAAAATGCCCATACTCTTGAGGTAATGAGTTCATAATGAATTGCACTAAAAAGGAGTCATCCACAACCAATCCTAGGGTCTTAAGTCTTGCTGCAATATTAGTCATATCTAGAACATGTTGCTGCATATTTTGCGACCCATCATATTTCATGTTGTGAGTTCAGCCATCAGTGTCCCTGCAAGTGACTTATCAGCGAAACGAAAACGCTCTTCCATAAGCTTAAGATATTCTTTAGCTGTTACACCTTCTGAAAGAGTAGACTTAATGTTGTTGGCAATTGTCATTCGCATGAAACTTAGACATAATCTATTAGATATGTCTCATGCTTTATGTTTTAACTTCTCTACCTCACTGCTCATATCCGTGATGTCAGTAGGCTTTTCTTCTAATAGTGTCAAGTCAAGATCTAAGACACCTAAATGGAAATTGACTTGCTCACGCCATTCAGAAAAGTTTAGGCCATTAAAGATAGTAATAGCAGAAGCATGTGAATGAAGAGAAATAGCTGCAAAAAACATAAATGCTCAAATTTAGATAATTAAATACAAAATATATTGTAAATTTCCTTTGGGTAAATACAACAATATACATCATAATTAGAATGCTATTTAAACTTTTAAAGAAATTAATAAATCTTATCAAATATATATAGTATCTTTGGATATCCATATAAATTTGATAAGAGAATATTAGATTTTCTCCTTTAGGTTTGTTAGTTATAGAATATTAATCCACCTTTGGGCGAATTCTTAATTTCTAACAACCAACAAGTCTTTAACAGCATTCTATAAAATTTTATATATTGCATAACTGAATATAAATTAGTTTGGCCACTTTGGTGACTAACTAACTAATTTAATCTTGATGTCATATTATTAAAATTTCATAAATTATATGACTAAATATAAATTAGTTTGGCCACTTTGGTGACTAACTAACTAATTTAATCTTAATGTCATATAACTATACAATAATACCAATATCAAAATCTCATAAATTATATGACTGAATATAAATTAGTTTGGCCACTTTGGTGACTAACTAACTAATTTATCTTAATGTCATATAACTAAAATTTCATAAATTATATGACTAAATATAAATTAGTTTGGCCACTTTGATGACTAACTAATTTATCTTAATGTCATATAACTAAGCGATAATACTAAATTATTAAAAATCTTATAAATTATATGACTGAATATAAATTAGTTTGGCCACTTTGGTAACTAACTAACTAATTTATCTTAATGTCATATAACTAAACAATAATACTAGTATTATTAAAAATCTAACATTCAATTTTGATAATGACAAATATAGTAACATTGCTGCATGCATTAGCTGACATCAACCTTCATAGATTATCAATCTGCTTCAATCTATAAATATCAATTTTGTCATACATACTAGTATAACATAATGATCTTATCTATGCATACCATTAATTTGTAACAGGATCAGTCGGGATTCTCCTAGCGATGAACCTTTTCATGGAATAGATTAATGGCCAATAATACAGTCAATCATAACTTTAAAAGATTAAATATTCATCATCAATTTATTCTGATGAAAATTAATCAATCATAATATATGAACAAATTATTTATTTTAGAATCTTGGCTCTGATACTACTTGTTAGCATTATAGGATCTTCAATAAATAATTTGTTACATATAAAAATAAAAATAACATACTTACCTGATGCAGAATTCATCATAATAGTATTTACCTAATACGGATGCGGAGTTCATCATGATAATATGTAGACTTGAGACTTGAATCTGGTTAGATTTTGATAACCTCTTCATATTTTTAACAGCCTCTTCTACAAAATAACTAGTTTCTCTCCCTTAATCTCATTCCTTTCATAGCAGATAACGATAGATTCTTGCTAACTTCATCAAGCAAAGAGAGGACTATATATATATATATATATATATATATATATATAACATTCAATCAAACACCAATTAATGACTTTAATACAGCTTAATATTAATGGCTTAAACTCTCTGACCATTAACAGTCGATTGGTAGCCTTTCGTCTTCTGCACACGTAGAATAATCAATGGGTGGCCTTTCACCTTTCGCATACTAGGCTAGATCGAAAAAAGAACGACTTTTTGCCTTTGTAACAAACTTGCATTAAAGGGCTAATCTAACATCCACTACATGACTAAAAACAAAAAACAAAAATTTATTGAATTATTTTGCCCACTTGCACAACCATTACAAGCCTCGACAACGGCTAGTAGCTGAAAAATAACCACATCATAGTTATTTCCATATGAAAAGCATTGTTTTGCATTATATAATACTCGTATGAAAGTGGCACTTGGATGTATAGTTGTAGAATAATACTCAATTCCGGAAGTAATGAGTGTCAAAAGCAGCATTTTCTAGCTGTGATAGCACAAATACAATGGCCACGGACAGCAGGCATTCACAAAATTTGATGATGCAGTGGAGATGCATCAAATTACCATCAATCTTGGCTGCTAAGTAGAAGAAGATTTCAGGTTTCCTCCCAACGTACCGTATGCCATCAAAATAGGCATCGGATTGGTTTTAAGACGACAGACAAATTGCCATCAATCCTGGCGCTCAGGCCCTATGCTTACACAAAGCTCTCCCAAGGCTAAAATCACAAGACTCGCCAATGCATTGATTCCGAAGCCAAAACCATCGATTCATTCGACAGAGAGTTCGGATAAAAAGTGATTTTGATAGCCTAATGATAATTTAATCAGCATCATATAGCATGCTAAAGACTGTTGACGCTCACTCGCTGAGACTGAATATCGGGAAGAAATTTCATTTGTCGGTGCAGCCTTCTTCGAAGCGAGTGGCCTGCACGAAGCCCTGGAATCGAAGAAAGTTTCGATGGGGATCCTCTGACGGTCAAACTAGCGATCGAGGTCACAGCAGAGGGAGCTTGAAGAAACTCTGAAAGAGAAGAAAGCTCCAAGGATTGGAGTATGTGCTTAGGTTTTTGAATATGTGTAACATGTACCTTTATACTGGATTCTCTTACCTTTTTATAAACCTTAGGTATCCGTCTGCGGATTAGCCACGTGGAGTTCCGTGAAGAGGGATGTCTGCTAAGCTCGTGGCGATTATGTGAACAGGGGCTGATTGGTGGGCCTGGTTCCATCGAGCGCATGGGCTTGACGGTTGGTAGGCCTGGTCCCATCAACTACGTAGGTTAGGCGGTAGGTGAGCCTGGCTGCATCAGACTACGCAGGCCAGATGGTAGGTGGGTCTGGCTATGTCAGGCAATGCGGGTCAGGCGGTAGGTGGGCCTACCAGGGACCGCTGGAGCCGACTTGGAGAGGTCGGAGCCGATGGGGCCAACTTGGAGAAGTCGGGGCCGTTGGGGCCGACTTGGAGAAGTGCGGCCCGTTGAGGAGTGGGGCCACCTTGGAGAAATTGAGGCCGCTGGGGCCAATTTAAAGAAGTGCCGCTGAGACCGACTTGGAGAAGCACAGTCCGCTGAGGAACGGAGCCGTCTTGGAGAAACGCGACCGTCTGCTTCCGTCTATACCGTCGGTTAGCTTTATCGTTAATATCTACGTGGCGCTACAGCATCATTACCAATGCCATGATCCCCTAATCTGATTATTTTCAATATTCATGCGGCTTTATAAACACTCAATTTTAGGATGATGTTTATTTTATTTTACATGTAATAGTATGAACTATATAAATATATCTGAACTATATCTCGCCTAACTGGATTGTGCTAATTTGGGGGGAAAAAAAACTTTCCATCTCATCCAAATACTCAACTAATTGGGCCCTTTCTACAACTTAAAAAACAAATAAAAATACTGATACTCGTTGTGCAAATATGCCAAACTTCGCCACCATTAGACGTTGGGACAAAGCTAGACCCCTATGGCGGAGCGGAGTGAAACTGAGAACTCGACAGAGTTTGGAGTGCGATAATGTAATTATATTAATTATGTAAAGATTGCTAACGCCCCAAAGATCTTATGGCATTTCCTCTATAAGAATTCTTTTCGAGCTTTCCCCGATGATCAATGGCCTAGCCCCAAGGGCTCCAACCGCCTGCCCCCAAGAATATTGATCTCTCTCCCGTATCTCCCTCTCTTCTCGACCCTCGAAACCCTTCCAGTCGCAAACCCTAGTACGACCACGACAAACGTAAAAGATGGGATCATCAGATCATAAAGGATAGGATCATCAGGCATAACAATTCCATATTTATTTTGATTTAAAACAAACAAAAGATTATTACTGTGCAAATGAGGTCTAGTCATATTATTGCTATGCGTTTCTTGCAATCCAGCATCAAAGAAAGGTGCAGGATTGAATCGATGCCTGATCAAACATCATAGAAGCCCAAAATGAGTCAGCCATCCAACTTACAGCCTAAGTACTGTACATAATAAACCACAAACCAAGCAGTTAATACTAATTTAGAAAAATATTGCCACTGCAATGGTGCCTTCAATTTTAGCACATACCTCAGCTAGCAACATATGCTAACCATAAGACATTGAATCATTATCGAAGGCAGTCACTTGCATTGCGATTAATATTATAACTGCAGTGGCTTTTGATGCTTTGCAATGATCAAGAAACTTCTCCTGGATTGGGGTTCATGACAAGAACACAAAAGTCTGAAAGGTGAAACCAAAAAACTGCTGCATGGCACAAGCACTGGACACAAGCATAACTGGTGACATTATGTTTAAAATTGAAGTTGTATTATTTTTTTCTCTAACAAGCTTCATCTCTCAAAGATCAAGCACATTCCCAATTCGCATTTCTCATTGTTCTTGAAGTTGAAATCAAGCAAGCACGTCCTAACCACCCACAGCTAATATACAAATACACCAAGACGTGCACCTTTGAAAAAAATATAACAAAACTCACATTGGCAACAGGTACCTAAGCGTCAATAAAAAAGTCGATTGCATACTATTTTGGATGAGCACCTGGTCAGCGGACAGCACACCATGGGGTGTCCTCTATGATTTGCCTATCTCATGCAGTCATGCTCTGGCACCAAGAAAAGACTGCCAGAGGAAAAGGAGGGGAAAAAAATGCAGTCAGAATTCATAGGAGGAAGAAAGTGATTCTTGTCTGTAATTGTGCAGCACAATTATGTTTGAGGCTCCAAGTAAGAAAAACTGCATGCACCTTGACTCCTGGTGGTGGGGTTCCAGCTTTAGCTGTAGTTGTACTGCCAAAGCCAAACCTTGTTTTCTTCTCTGCAGGTTTCAAAATTTGGAACGAACACATCAAGGTTTCATCTACGCTCATCATGGCACCTGCATTGTCAAATTCACCACAGTAGTTTGGAGCAGAGAAGATTGTTACAAGTTGCCTGTCAGCAAAGAATTCATATCCATCCTCTACCACCTGATAAGTAAAAGAACTCCAATAAAATACTAGCTTAATTTATCCATCAAGAGTAAAAAATAAACAAAGATGGTCATCGATAACCTGGTGAGCACGGCATATAAGGTCTAAATCATGCTTCTGGAGGAACTCAGATACCCTATCAGGCCCAAAAGTATATGACACTCCCCTATCATTCATTCCCCATCCTTGAATATCTTTGCTAGGATCGGACCAGAGAAGATCACAAAGAAGTCCAGTGTCCGGTACATCAGTAGGGCGCATTAGATTTCGTATTTGGTCCAAAGTTTGCAACTCTGGAGAAAGACCTCCATGCATGCAGAGAATCTTCTCATCAATAAGAGCTGCCACAGGGAGGCAGTTAAAACAATCTGTGAAGACCTTCCAGAGTCTCACATTAAATCTGCGCTTACATTCATCATAAAACCCATAGATACGATTTATAGAGGCACATTCATGATTCCCTCTTAAGAGAAAGAAGTTCTCTGGATACTTGATCTTGTATGCCAAAAGAAGACAAATCGTTTCTAGGCTCTGTTTCCCTCGATCTACATAATCCCCTAAAAACAAGTAATTAGCTTGTGGTGGCAATCCACCATATTCAAATAGCCTTAAGAGATCAGAATACTGGCCATGAATATCACCTGCATTCCAGAGCAAACCCCAATGTTAAACCTTGTTGATTAAGCAAAAATATTAATAGGTATGTATTAGACTCTAAACCATTACTTTGTATATGTAAGTTGATCGATGAAGCAGATAATTTTAATATTACTTCTATAAACCTGAAAATGAAGTAAAAATTATTGAGTATTTCTAGGATATGAAAAATGTGTTAATGGATATTACAAAATCACAGCAGCTTCAAATCTTAACTTCTTACATATATTTACTTCCTATAAGTGAAAGAGAATGCAGAGGGGTGATGCAGAACACATATGAAACCATGAGTTAGGAACATAAATTTGCTGCCTATAACCCATTCCACATAATTAATAAATTTGGACATTTTCTTGCTAAGATCAATTGAGGAGAAAAATGGGGGAGGAACCTAAGCATAGTTCTTGTTAAGTTGTATAAGATGCACTTAAAAGTATCAAGGATGTATGTTGCATACTAAAGATGATATATTGTTCCAGAAGGATATATTAATCGCAACAAGGAGAACTATCCCAAATAGTGAACCATGTGTGAGTGATTATTGAGAGAGAAGTGGTTTTCTGACTGTTTGGGGGAAGTGGTTTTCTGACTGTTTGGGGCTTACATAGAAATTGGCTCTAGTCCTACATAATGGAGGTCATCAGTATTTTGTCCATAGATGCTCTAACAGTAACATCCAAGACAGCCAACATCAAGGCAACAGCAACACGCAATTCTTCTGATGTAGTCATCAATAAGAGGATAAAGGTTCTATTTTTCCTGTCTCACTATGAATCATGCTTCATGAAAACAAAAGAGAGACATACAAGGACACTAACAAATGCCTAAAAGTACCCTTAGTTCCTATCTGCTGACACATGACAAGAAAGTGGAAGAATCATTGATTTAGGTGAGAAGGAAATCATAATCATAACCATCAAGCCTTTCCATCCACTGAAAATATCCTCACTCACCGAGCATTCTTATGGAGGACTACAGCAGAGGATCATCTAGAAGATTGATGTGAATAAACAGGATGGAGCCAACATCTAGGCCAAAGCAACAAGAATTTTTACATGTGATTGTTATGATTTATAAGCTAAATGATATCAGTAAGGGCAAATTTAATTTTGTCTCACTATGGATCATGGTCACTAAGACAGGCATTGTTTGATTGTGCATATTTTTGCAGCTCTTTTTTGGAGAGCTATGATGCTATGACAGGTCCCTCCCACTTGAAGAGATTAGGAGAAGAGGGGAAAAAATGGTCTCCTGACAAGGGTTTTTCTCAAATAGCCACCACATAAGAGTATATAGCGAGTTTGATCTTGATATTCAAATTTCAAGTCAATGCTAGCTATGATGTCTAATGGAATACTATACTATAAAATAAACCCAGTTTCGATATCATGCGGCAAAACTATTTATCAAACAATCATTTTTTTCAGAAATCGAAATTGTAAATAGTGCAGGCAATAGAAAGAACAGCAATAGAGCATGGTGAACCAACCCACCCCAAAAAATAGAGTATGGAGAACAAATCAACCCCAACGTTCATGGACTACTTGTCTTCTATAGGATATAATGCTTGTCAATCCTAAAGTGTGCATCTCAAAACCTGTAGTAGTAAATCCTTTCATCATTGATTGCAGTCTATACATCTTAGCCTGCTAGAGGACAAGTTTTAGGAAACTTGCAACTGGGCCTCCATATGCAGATGCACCAGACAAACTAAATCTAGGTGTAAATGGGCACCCAATCCATGATCAAGCCATGTTTAAGATATTATAAAGCTGCACCATGAATATAATTAATTGAAGGCTCATGATGGTTCATTGTTAGTCAAGGGTTGAGGCACAGTGAAACCTCAACTGCTTTGTGACTCAACATGGTGACCCCATAACAATGTAACAAGTGCAAAGTTCATCACAAAACGGACATCATGCCCTCTAACCCATGGACTTGCACAAGCAAAAATGGATGCCTTGGATGATAACCTAATAAATAAAAGTAATAATATGCAATAAAAAATAATAATAATAGTAGTAACAAAGATAATAACAAAATTCTCATAGGAAGATCTAGCACATAATATTAATGCTTTTGAACTTATACCCTAAGTGAAGCTTCAGTGAAAAGCATGCAAGAGCTTTCTTCTGAAGAACATATATATATATATATATATATATATACAACTATAAATGTTGTGTTTTTTATGGATATCTCATTATATATATATATATATATATATATATATATATATATATATATATATATATATATATATATATATATATATATATATATATATATATGAGATATCCATAAAAACACAACAATTATAGTTTAGATAGGAAATTTTCTGATCAAGCCAAGGTTGTCTTTGAGCTGCTTAAGAGTTTGCAATCAAATTTATGTTTTCTTATTTCTTCTCTACTTTCTTTCAACTATTTCTCCTCTATTTTATCCCTAGTAAACAAGGTCCACTTGTAGCATTCAAATTTCTGATGAAGCCCCATCATATTAGCTATGCATCATAGTCTTCAACAAAAAGTTAGAACCACTTAAGATTGTGTTTAATAAATTTAGAGCTTAATAATACTAATTGAAGCACATTCAATGCAAAAGACATAAGTGACAAAATTATTTAAATATTTTTGAAAAAGTCACAAATTATTTAAATTTGGAAGAATGTGGTCTAAGTAGACAATTTTATAGTAATATTATACCACTTGTTTCAAATACCAGAATCCCAATAGCTAGACTCTCAAAAAAGAATATCCTATTTCAAATTCTGGGTAAAAGAAGAGAAAGCTAGCTAATATCCAGATATATAGAATTTGGTTCTTCTCAAGCTTGATTTTGAACAGGAGACGTTTGGTTCATATCCCAGATCATCAGCATATAACATGATATGGTTGAAACGCAAAAATCAAAAATATGCTCAAACATCGAGCATGGGCCTAAAGTGTAAGAAAACATTTTTTGGACACAATTCTTATTTCTGATGCTAAATTTAGTCATAATTTATCCAGTTATCAATTTCTAACATAGGGCATGGGTCCAAAGTTTTAGAGAAACCCTACCATCAAGTGCACAATTCTACATCTAAAAATTTATCTTCACCAACCTTCATCTTATTACTACTAGCAACAAAAATCTTTTCTTCCCCTTAAATCATCATTAGTGTTGCATGGACATGGATACAAGAATCGGATTCGGATGCATATCCAATTTAGAAGATGGGAAAAAGGCAATGCGGGAATATGTAAAATAAATTATAATTTTAACTAAATTATATAATTTATACTTTTAATTTCCCTTGTTTAAACATTAAAATAAATATTAACAAGATATTGTTTGTTGAGGTCTTTCAATATGCATATTTCTCATTCAAACTTCACAATGAATTTAAGAATATCTTAAGAATAATATTTTTTAAGTTATTTCAATACTTACATCCTAGGCCAATGACTAAAAGAAAGATACTAGCTTCTAATAGGAAAATGAAAGGTCAAGCTCATTAATGGAAGAATTCAACTCCCTAACAATCCCCAGAAGTGGTAAGAACAACATAAATATCCAAGTGTGTGATATGTATTCAACTCACATAATATCCGAAATCATTTTTGGAGTTGGACACAAGTGTCCAAGTAACACAACTCGCCAAAGACATCATCTCATAATAACCACTAAATTTTGAAAATATTTCAACTTACCACGAATCACCCAATCAAAACATGACTAAAAAGCATCAAAGTCAAGCATGTCATTAGCATGGCATATATTATAAATTTGTATTATAGATGATGAAGACACTGCTTTTTCTGAAGGCGTTTCAATCGCTTTGCTGGTGCGATTCCGAAGGCGATTCTTTGGCGATTTCCTGCTACAGTGTTGCTTAATCGTGATTCCTGCATTTCGTGCCTCAGTGTTCCGAAGGCCCTTCGGGCTACAGTGCTTGGAGGTGTTTTTAGTGCTACAGTGTTTGATTTGATTTTGGAACGGCACGGTGCTACAGTTTTCCTGTAGCTTTTAGATTCGTGCTTCTGACCCCTTCATCCTCGTTCTCCGGCGATCCCCGCCGATCCCACTGATCTATCTCTCTGGAAGATGGCGGATGTTGTCCCCTCTTCATCCAGCAGTGTGGATGCTTTGAAGGAGGGGAGGATGCCACGGAGGAGCACGATGGGAAGCCGTTTTGAATGGATTTCGTCATCACCTTCTTCGGTGGAGGTGGTGGCGTTGGAGGCGAGATTTTCCGACATCATCCAAATTCCGACCGAGGTTCTGGTTGAGGAAGAAAGACGATGGAGTCGAAAGCCATTATAGCAAGAAGCTTGTCCCGTTGGATCCCTCCGGATGCTATCATCCGAGAGTTCAGGCATTCTCGGGGAGGTGGAAGCTGTCACCCTTGCGCATCGGAGCTATATTTTCTGCTTCTCTAATCCTATTGCCAAGGATCTGGTGCTGGGACGTCCGTGGACTATGAATGGCCAAGTGCTTGCCACTGAGGCATGGCGACCGGAATTCATCCTAGCGGCCAATTCGGTAACTGCTCTTCTTTGGCTGCGATTGCCCAATCTTCCACTGGAATTTTGGAATGAATATCCTGCGGTCAATTCTCTCACCGGCGAGTTTGTTGCTCTCGATCCATCAACGAAGAACAAAACCAAGGGATGCTTCGCCCGGGCCTGTTTGCGGGTCAATCTAGGAAGGCCTCTTCGGCCGGGTGTCCGTGCGAGAGGAAGTCGCTCCCCCTTCTGGGGGCAGTATGTCTATGAGCACCTTGAAGGAATTTGCTCCAGCTGCGACTCCCTGCACTTCGGTGGCCCCTGTTCTAGCTCGTCGGCTCATGTGGATCCATCTGTAGGAGCTTGTTATGGCCCTTGGATGGCTGCTCTCTGGCAGAGGGCTCCCCAAGGTCCTGTCCAAGAGAAGAGGCACAAGAATTCTGTTGCCACGAAGATGGTCGGTGCTGATACATCGACGGAGGGTTGGCAAACGCCGGTGAAGGTTGCTAGGCGGCGCCTCCACAATGCCGGTCAGGTGAACCAATTGAATTTTGCTTCTGTCACTGCCTCAGATCAATCTACTGTTGCTGATACAAAGGCCGTTTCTGAGAGTGCAGTGGGCAAACATGGGGGCTCTAAAACTATGATTGCAGCTGATACTATGATTGCAACTGATTCTGTGGCTGATACTCTCTGAGCCAAGGGGCTTCCAGAAAGCAATGAAAGCTACCTTGGTGTCTGAGAATCCATTTGCCATCCTTGGCACTAATAAATGGGCTGGTCGGCTCAAGGGACGCAAGGATGCTGTCCCCGGTCCATCTAAGAGGGCCAGGCCCGCGGAATCCATCTCTCTACGAGTGATTTCAAAAAATGTTAAAGGGAAGGGGAAGGTAACCTCAGTTGGTTCAAATATTAAGGATGATCAATTTATTTTCTCAGCAGTCCCGGACTCACCTCAGGGCCTTGGTACGCTGGTTGATACGGGTCTCAAGGCTACCGATAATGTTGTGGCCTCTGTCGGGGATCAGGATACTATGGTAGTGTGTCCTCCAGGAGGTCCTTCTGATATGGATATGGCGGGGGCCCAGGATGGGGTCTAAGGTACCCCTCAACCTGATTAAATGAAGATTCTCATTTGGAATGTCCGAGGAGCACTGAAACCCTCTTTTCGCTTCTCTTTTGGTCGGCTATTGCAGCTTCATCATTTTGATATTTGTGTTTTGTTGGAAACTCGTCTGTTGGGGCCCAGTCTTCAGCGCTTCCGGCAATGAGTTCCCGTTCCTGGAGTTCCTATGTTGTGGAATCCAATGGTCTTTCTGGAGGCATTCTGGCTCTATGGCGGGACCCCTCTATCCGTGTTGATGCTTTCCATCGCTGCCACCGGCAGGTGGCTATGGTTGTTTCGGAGGTGACTACTCTGCCCTGGCTTCTTCAGGATGTCTATGCTAGCACGGACTATCGGAAGCGACACTGCCTCTGGTCTGAGATTCTTACATTCTTAGCCCAGGGCCTCCCCACTCTCATTGCTGGCGATTTTAGTTGTATTGTGGGTGCTTCAGAGAAGCGTGGGGGGCGCCGGTTTGTGGATACTCCGAACTCTAGTGAGTTTCGCTTCTTCATTGCCTCTGCTGGGCTTTTTGACTTGGGCTTTTCGGGCCCCCAATTTACTTGATGTAATAACCGTCAGGGCTCTGCTCGGGTGTGGGAACGTCTGGATCGGCAATGGCCTCCGTTGGATGGTTGTAGACGTTTCCCCGTGCTTCTTCTACTCATCTCCCTCGAATTGCGTCTGATCATTGCCCTCTGCTCATCTCTATGGAGCCGTCCTCTCGGTGTCGGGGACCTTTTCGGTTTGAGCAGTTTTGGTCGTATTATTCTTCGGCTCAGACTCTGATCCTTCAGGCTTGGCATCAGCCGGCTAGAGGGAGTTCTACCTACCGCCTTTCCCGACGCCTTGAACTTACGAAACGCAGACTCTTAAGGTGGCAACAGTAGAAAGGTAGGGGATATTATGCAGCAAGTGCAGTCTGTGGTAGCTGATATTGCATCTCTTCAGGCGAAGGAGGATCAAGAGGGCTGCCTTTCTGAGATTGATCTTCGGTCCCTTAGGCGGAGTTTGGCATTGCATCACTCTTTACTCAATCAGCAGGAGACATTCTGGTGTCAGCAATCCCGGATTCAGTGGCTTCACGAGGATGACCGTAACACCAGATTCTTTCATCAGGCCACTCCGGCTTGGTATGCTGCCAATCGGATCCAGAGTATCTGTGATGAGGAGGGGCATATCCTTGATAATGATGAGGCCATTCGGGAGCAAATTATCCACTTCTTCCGATCCCATTGGTAACGAACATTTGTTTTCCTTGTCCCAAAGCGATCGGCTGCTTCGCTTCCCCAACATTATCGGCCTCAGCTTGTGCACTACTCTATACAAAGTCTGTGCTGGTCTTCTGGTCACTCGGTTGCAAGGGGTGATTCTCCGTCTGATATCTCGGGAGAGGGGGGCTTTTATCCGTGGTCGTAGTATCACTGATAATGCCCTTATTGCCCAGGAGTTTATGCATGATCTACAGCGTGCGACTGGTAGATATAGTCTTATGGCTGTCAAGCTGGATATGAAGAGAGCTTATGATAGGATCAGCTGGATATTTCTTCGGCAGACGCTTCAGGAGTTCGGATTTGCTGATCTCTTCATTGACTGGGTTATGGCATGCGTCCAGGGCCCACTTTTTATATTCTCATCAATGGCAATCCGACTGCATTTTTCCCCTCAGCCATGGGTCTTCGCCAAGGTTGCCCCCTCTCCTTTTTGTTCATTCTGTGTGCCGATGATTTGTCTCGGGCGTTTGCTCAGGCTGTTGGGGCGTCTTTGCTGCAGCCTTATATGCCTGGGCCCCAAGGTCCCCCTCTCTCTCACCTTCTCTTTACAGATGATTGCATCTTGCTCAGCCCTGCTTCTGTTCAGAATGTGATTGCCTGCTCTACTATCCTTCAGTCTTATTGCCAGGCTTTCGATCAGCATGTCAACTTGCAGAAATCTGTTATGTGCTTCAGCCTTTCGACTCCTTCCCGTCGTCGTGCTGCCATCTCTCATGTGCTTGGGATCTCAGCTTACTTTGACCGACTGTCCTACCTTGGGATCCCCATTATGGGGCGACGTCCTTGTTAGCATGATTTCGGGGACCTTGATAGATGAAGATCACTTCCGCCCTCGGACATCGGGGCTGGGTGACGTTGCTTGGATCTGACGTCTGCCCATCCACCCTAGGATCAGGCTCTTTTTGTGGAAGATTGTGTGGGACCGTCTTCCTACTTGTTCTCTCCTGGCTGGCCGCGGTCTCCCCATTTTGCCTCTTTGCCCGATATTTGGGCTTCAGGATGAGACGGTTGAGCATGTCTTACTCACATGTTCTTGTGCGTCCCAGATTTAGCAACAGCTTCATTTTACCCCATGGATGCTGGAGGGACTCACTCGACTTTCTTTTCTTCATGCCATCCGACTGTCGGCCCAGCACGATCCTCGCTCTCGGGGTGTTCTTTTTGCTTATATGGCTTATCACATTTGGCTAGCCCGGAAACAGTTTGTCTTTGCGGAGGAGTCGATCTCGCCTCAGGTGATCACCCACACTGTTGTCTCCCTCGCAAAGGAGTATTTCCGCTCTGTTTCTGGTATTCACTCTGACAGACCCGGCCACTTAAACTCCCCTGCTGCTTCGGTAGCGTAACGTACTACGGTCCTTATCTCTTGAGAGCCCCCACCCCTGGGTTATGTCAAAGTGAACTTTGATGGTACTGTATCGGGTCGTCTTGCTGGATCCGGGTTTGTTATTAGGGGGCCTGAGGGAGTGTTGCTCGCGGTTGGTGGACATGGCTCTCTCGACACTTCGATCCCTATGGCTGAGCTTCAGACTGCTTGGGCAGGTATCACCTATGCATTCCGTCAGTTGGCCTCTCGTCGGTTGGTCGAGGGTGATTCTCTCACAGTTGTCCGTTGGATTAGACAAGATGTGGACCTTTGCTCCCTTCACAATCCCCTGATCTGTGATATTTGGGCTTCTCTCCAGTCCACTTGTGCGCCGCTGATCCGCCATGTCTTCCGAAAAGCCAATGCTGCTGCAGATTGAGTTGCCTCTGTTGCTGTTCGATACCCTGGTTAGTGGGGTTGGCATGTTGGTGATCCATGCCCTGTTATATTGCAGTAAATTTTGTATTCTGATCTATCGGATTCGACTCACGCCAGAGTGGTGTGATCGCCCGCTTGTACCAAAAAGAAAAAAAAAAGAAACTGCTTTCCAGCACAATACTTATGCTATAGCTTAGTTTATAAATTTGTATCCCTTAATATGCCAAGTTTATGACAACATCACCTTATTTTAAGCAGATGATGAAGAAAACATAAAATGTTACAATAAAATATATTTTTTTGTAAGCATGCAATTGCTGTTAATTATAGAAACGAGATTCCAACCTCAAAGTTTATTGATAAAATTTTATGTTATCTATTCTTAGTTTGAGTTGGCAAAATTCTTAACATAGTCTAGTCTAGGAGCTAAATAGCTTAGCACTCTTAACTTTTATAGCATGATGTTATATTCTTGTATTATAGATAAATATAAAAATTGTCATACCCATCCATTCAATCATCTATATATTGTCTAGGTAAAAAAAAAAAATTCTATAAGTCATGGGTTGATCCTTGCTCCATATGGACCATCCAATAAAATTATTTTAGATATTTAGTAATGAGTTATCTTCCATGCAATCTATTTACTTCATAACGATTGTATTTAAATTCATCTATTAACATTTCTAGGGATAGCAATGAATATGGTTGTAGCACATCCATGACTTGAACATATCTTGAATGGTTTAAACCTTGCCAAAACCTTTTTTTTTTTGGGATCCATGGGTCAAATCTAAGTAAGATAACTTGTTTAAGAAACAGAACAAGTTTGGGTCATACCTTTATGCGGACAACAATATGACATTTATGAGGGCACATGCCTAGGCAGGGAAACATTAAGATTAAGGATGATCAACATGCTACTTCAATGCACCAATCTCACCATCAAACCCACCCTTCATGTGAATAATGGTGAATGAAGGGGAAAAGTTCTGGTGTCCAATGAAACAAAAGGGCTTTTAATCATGCTGAAGGAGAATAAAGGGAAACAAAAGGTGTTGGAGGGCCACTGAGAAAGGAAAAATGGAAAAAAAAAAAAAAAAAGAACACATACAATCTTTCGCTGTGATGACCTGTCTAACCACGGATGCTCCATTATTTTTCTCACCCTCTTTCCCCTCTTCTATCAAGTGAGGCACAAGATATTACAGCTTCGGAGAGGAAGGCCAGTTGAACTTTAACTTACATTATCAGGCACAAATGTGGGTATAAACATGCCTAACTAAAAGTATAACTACTAGCAGTCTAAAGCA
The DNA here is from genome assembly GCA_900491605.1 of Calamus simplicifolius. Classification (NCBI taxonomy): domain Eukaryota; kingdom Viridiplantae; phylum Streptophyta; class Magnoliopsida; order Arecales; family Arecaceae; genus Calamus; species Calamus simplicifolius. The sequence goes on from UESW01002149.1 coordinate 89,927, forward strand.
TTCTAGAAGACTTGCAGAAGTATATGGACGTAACTAAATTACAAACTTATTTAATCATATAAAAATTACGATGCTTTTTTGCCATTTGAGACATGTACCTAGGGGTGGCAATCTTGCTGTGGATCCATTTACCCGACCCAGACCCAACTCCCTTAACCAGACCTGTATATTTTGCAAGTAAGGTACGGGTCAGCCAATCCCAATCCAACGGCAAGTCAAGTCCAGGGCAAATTCGTGCCCAAAGCCCATTGACTTGGTGCGCATGTGTGCATGCGCGCGCATACATACATAAAGTAACAAGTGAATATAAGTTGTTGGATCTTTGATCCAATGATTCAAGATCAAAAGAGAGATGAGAAGGGCTAGGTCTAATCCCTAGCCACCTCCCTAAGGCCCACTCCTCTCTGATGTATTCTCTCCCGCTCTTGATTCTTCTCTGATGACTCTTCATTGGACGTCTCTCCAACTCCTACCAACCACTCATCCCAAATCTTTCTTTAGGGAATGTTAGTATCAGACAGAAATATAAAAAACAAAAACTGCTAAAGATATTAGGAAGATGGAGTATTGATAAGCCACTCAATCCATAGCTCAAAATAAAGTTAACCATGTTCATAACTCCTTGAAAAACTTCTTAACGTTCATTCTTCAATCATGACAAAAGGCATAAAAATAACAAAGGCAAACCTATTTTTTCAACTGTTTTTGGATTTAAAAACATGAAATGCCAAATGCAGGTGAATATAAAACCTAAGAAGTTGGAAGAAGAAACCAGCTCTACTTTGCATGCATTTTAAAAACTTGCACCAACCAAAATACATAATTTTTCCCCCTTAACATATTAGAAAACCAAAGGGACTAAACTATTTCTAAAGACACAATCAAGCTTAGAGACTAAACTATTTCCACAAGATAAGAGAATCAAAATCCATTTCTAAATGACAAATTAACACCACCTATATTGTAATATACTAAGGGCATACATGTTTTCACCTTATTGAAAATATGATGGAGCATGTAACAAACAAATATTGGAACCTATGAAATGATAGTTTTACTGATATGGATCATGGAGCAATGACAGGTTTGAGACAAGCGGTTATTAGTGGTAACACCTACAATAAGGAGGAAAAAAAACTTTATCATTATAAACAATAAAAATAGTAGGTCTGAGACAGAATTTATCATTGTAATACACCTACAATAGGAGACACAGCATAAATCCTTTCCATAATACACCAGCTATATATTCTTTGATTGCCAGTGCTCAGGCTCAAGCCATAGGTGTAAAAATATGCTTATGACATGAAATAGGCTAATAGGAGTTGACAAAATGAATAAACAAATAACTTAAGTTTGACAAAAGAATCAATCTAGATAGAACACAAGATAAGCAACTTTAGCCTCAAAATTTTGTGGAGTAAATGATAGATGAAGATGTCTCACAAGGAATTAATACAATGCATGATCGTCAAATATTAGGAATAGAAAAAATTATACATGATAATGCCAGCTATATTGTAGGATTAGAACAGTAGGAAGTGAAAAAATACATGGGCACTAAATGAATATAAATTAAGTTTTCTAGTTGGACAATGGTATAATAAGGAGAAAATTTCAAATGATTTGGCCATGTCCAGGCAAAGGTCAATCCACAAACTAACTCATACAGCTAGAACTTAAAGAGACACCATATTTAATAACTTGACCATGGATAGGAACAATTGTGAAAGGTATTTTTTGAGTCCATTCGTGCATTTTTTTGAGCCCATTCATGCATTTTTTGTACTTAAACACAAAGTATGAATTTTTAGTAATATTTAAAATTAATAAATTTAGAAAATTATGAGAAATTGGAATCATTCATGCAATAGAGCAGTTGGAAAAAGGCTTAGATGAGTTGAGTTGAGTATGAGAAATTGGAATCGTATTTTAAAAATGCAAAGATATTTCCTGAGCCCATTAATGCATTTTCATTTGCACTCAGATACAAATTATAACAATTTTGAGTTAATAATATTTAAAAGTTAGTAAAATACAGAAACTTATGAAAACTTGGAATCATGTTTGTTTATGTTTGTTTATGAAGTTTATTATGATTTTTTTAATGTTTGACCATGAAATTTATAGATACATTTAGGAAAGAAGGGTTAGAAAAATGATAACATCGGTTGGGATTACGATGTTATGCTATCCAATCGGCACCACTGGAGGTGTAAATGGTACAACGTTAAGTGAAGGGTAAGAATAGAGGTATCAAACAGGCTGAGAAACCCATGGTACAACTAGGCATGAAGTGGGCCTAGCACAGCATGCCCCATGGGCTGTGCCTAAACCCTCTGTAGCCCATGAGCCATGCCCACACGATAGATAGTATAGGCTTGCTTAGCATGGCCCGAGCATCCCTAGCAGGCCCACCTAGCATGCATGAGCCAATCCACAGCACAAGACACCTAGCATCACAAAAATGACTAGTTTAGAGGGTATTTTGGTCCATTTCTCAAAAAATAACCTTTTTGCCCTTTTCAACCATCAAAAATGGCTAGTTTTTAAAAGTTGTTTATCTATTGCTCAAAAAGACCTATTTGCCTTTCTCAATAACCATAAACAGTTAGTTTTCAAGTTTATTTAGAATATTTAGAGACTCTTCAGCCCTTATAAATAGCCCACCAACCTTTCTTCCTCACCCCACACCAAATGTTAAACTCTTCTAAGCTCTCTTAAGCCTTTCTAATTTTCCTTTTAAGCCCTCCTAATCCTCCTAAGCTCTGTTAATATCTACAAGCAAGCTATCTTAATCTCCTCTCATAAGCTTTCCTAATTTCTTTATAACCTTTCCTAATCTCTAGTCTCTACAACATTCGACGCTAGTAGCTCTCGCCCACCCTACGAGATCCTTAGACATAACACTGACACGAAAGATTATTGGGCCAGTCTTGGCATACTACAATCATAAACCAAAACCAGTGTCCCTAACCCCAATAGTGTCACCGATGCCACCTCAACCATCAAATCCAAGCCTAAACCCAGAATCTGTTAATTTTTTGAAGAAATCTAACTAAAATCAATTCTTCGATTGTCTTCTCCACCCTCTCTCACCGCGTTTATTCGTGTTCGTCTTTTTCCTGAATCATTATGAGTATGAAGAACCGTTTAAACTCTCAAGTGGGTAACGACAGCTAACAACTACGGACAAAAACTGATCTCGGATGGGTTAAATAATACTTTTTAAACCATGGATTGGCAAAATGAAATCGAGCTTTATCCTAGAAGGATGAAGTATATTTGTCCCTTTATTTTATTTACTTTTTTAAAATTAGTTTAATAATAATAATAATAATAATAAATTACCTAGCAAGTTGACCCAATAGGCACAACCTAAGGCCTGAGCTACGTCAAACAAAAGGCAAAAATGAAGATTAAAAACTTTTCTTTGAATGACTAGAAGATGAAGAACCAACCAACAAAGCGATAGGATGACATGACCATGATAGCAAGTCATTTATCCATCCATGAACAAAGATATGTATATTTAGTTTATTTTATCTAATTTTTGCAAGATTAGTTTTAAAAAATATTTTTTTAAAAAAACAAGCAAGTTGACACGCCAACGCACCTAGCCTAACAAGCGGGTCAACCTGACCCAGTCCGCATTGCCCCAAGCCTGTGGGCCGTGCTGGTCCTCCACCCCAACTAAGCGGAGCATGCCGACACAACCTGCAACAGGTGTCGCACTGGTACAGCACGACAGTCTATAGGCTACCTCTAGATAAGAGGTGTGAAAAGATTGAAGCAGTATCTTGCTAGAAATTATTCCAACTTTGCTGCATGTAAAAAATATCCATACAAAGTGTGACAGATGTTTAAGAAGTATTTCGCTAATTTTAGAAAGATCAAGGAGAAAAGTGCTGAAAAATATGCAAAAGTGGAATGTCAGGCAACAAAGCCACCTTCATGCTATTCAAGAGATTTTCAGGAATATGAGGCTGAAAATCCAGTTAGCATGGAAACAATTTCAAGCTGCCATTCAGGAGAGCTTGAATGAGTAGTGGCAAAAGGAGGTGGCCAAACACAAGGCTTAGTCTAGGCCCCTCCTAGTATGAATCAAAATCTGATTCTAAGGCAAATCTAGATTACAGAGGACCCAAACATTCAAAGAGGTTACTAGTAGTAAGGTTTTAAATCTTACGAGACAGATATCTCGATTTTTCCACTTGATCGATCAATAATGCAATAACATTTTTTTATTTCTTATGAAACTTTATTTCTTTGTTTTTTTAAAATATATTTAATCTTTAAAAGTAATATATTTAAAATAAATTAATCATTTAGATCAGTCAATAATGTGGAAAAACCTTTTGAATGAATGTTCTGATACTTTTCTTGATTATATTGCCTTGTTCGTATATTTATTTAATACTGAATTATTTTTTAGGTTATTAGAGATCCTTTCGCTATTACTAAGCAACAATCCCTTATAATTAATACCATATAAGCTCTTGACAAAAAGAATGATACAGTTTGACGAAAAAGGTAGCAGTTTTTATTATACAAAGCTTAATTGCATAGCAAGCCACTTTTTTCTTTAGTGTTTTAGCATTGAAATGAGTGATAATGAAATAAGACTGTCATATTGTCTAATTAAAAAGCTCGTGTAATTTTATGAAGTGCATATACTTAATTGTCATCTTTTCATTTATTTTTTAAAAAGAATTGCTCAAACCATTTTTTTTGAGTTTTAAAATATTACTTTAGAGATGAGTAGAATAAATAAGAGATATTATTTAAATTTTCATATCTATCATAAATAAAGGACAAAAGATGACTAATATTTTATATATAATATTTTTTTGATTTTACGTAATATTTTTTAAAAGTAAAACATAATATCATATATTTATATATTTAAATTTTATATATCATATTCAGTACAAAATAATTTGTGAGGAATGGGAATCAAACCTACATTCATTTTTTAATAGCTCCCTATGACCACAATAACCAACAGTCAGATTCGATATTAAAAGAACCAAAAGTAAATTAAACTAACTAAATAAAAGTACTTTAAAAAGAAAAACCCCTCCAAGTGCATTCAAAACCTTCTGTTCTTCCCATCGTCCATGCTCGCATTCCTTTATCCCCCCCCCCCCCTCCCCCCAGTTCCTCTCGACTCCCGCCTGCATGACAGCATTCTCTCCTCCTTTCTTCCACACTCCAATTGACCTTTCTTCGTCATGGATCAAAGATAAGGGAAGAGTGTCGGATGGCCCCCAACAGCAAAATGATGAAGAGGATGACCTGAGGAGGTGAGGAAGATGTTTTGGACTATGATCATCATCCATCTCACTTGAGTCTCGGTCAGGATGAAGGTGGGATGATGGAGCAGCCCATGGACATGGGTTTCAATGTCTCACACCCATCCTAGGCCCTGTAATCTCATAAGGACAATAGAGGTGGTGGCTGGATAGCCAAGCCATCATACATGACTTAGATCCACTTGCCTTCTCTAGCAAAGAATTGATCTAATGCTAGTGAAGGATAACAAGCCACGTAGAGAGATATAGTTTTATGATTCCATTTTAGCCACATCCATGTAAATGCAGTTGGTAACACATATTATGAATCGACCACCAATGCTATCCAGTAGTTGATTTGAGTGCAAATCCTCCAAGTCCAAAAGATACCTATGGTGAGCTTCTTGATAATAATGAGCTGAAAAAATGGATGGCCTTCTACTAAAAGAAATGAGGCACTTATATGTGTGATGGATCATGGACGAATGGGACCTAGCAAATGAAGCATCAGCTTTTTGATTTACTATAATAAAAAAAATTCACAGGTTTATTGATGCTTCAAATAAGGTGCACAACACTCACTACGTCCTTAGACCGATCGGAATGTCATGCAAGTCATCACTGATAATGGACCATAGTACAAGGCGGCCGATAATATTCCGATGATGAGGAGGCTGCACATATTCTAAACCCCTGCGCTGCCCATTGTATAGATTTGATTCTAATGGATATTGGGAAGATCCATAAGTGAAAGCAAGATGTAGAGACACTTAATCCATCACCAAATTTATGTATAACCATACATGGGTTTTATCACTGATGAAGAAGCACACTGGGGGTCAAATATGGAGACATACGGTTAGTAGATTTGCTACAAACTACATTGCGCTTGATAACCTTATTCAGAAGAAAGCAAGCCTAAAACAAATGTTAGTGTTAAATGGTAGGAGAGTGAATATGGCCATATTGGCATAGAAGACAGTTATATGAAGGGTATGATGTCATGTAAGGCTGAGATAAGGTAGGCAGACCCAAAGCATGCCAATGAATATACTAGTACCATTGAGTAAAGAGTAAGACTACCAAATGGGTAAAGACTTGCATTTAGCAAATAATCTTAAATTCTTAATATAAGTTTCCATGATCATTTTTTGATATAGAAATTAAAATTTATTTATTAATGGACTTATAAGTTATAACATATGTCAATCTTAACCCAAAATTTCAGCACAGTGTCCAAGGAATAAACATGGATGAGGAGTTATTGACAGCCTTGTGCAATATTTATAAGATGGAGCCTGATATGATTATTGCTCCTCGACGTTTGGAGGTAACTTATTTATACTTCAATAATTCATGATTTCAATATGTTAAAGAGATGAAAATCATTTGATTTACCAATATGTCATATTTCCATAGACTGAAGCTTTTAGCGAGCGTACCCCCATCTTCAGTGAGAAAACATTCGTGGCAATTAACAATAGCATGAATCTAGGTATTTTTTAGGCACAGACTTAAAATGTTTTACAGTTTTAGTAATTTATGTTAAGTTAAAATGTTAAATAGTCTTGCTCCCTTAGACTCTCAATCTCTAGTTACAATTTGTTTTATTGCAATTATAGCTGAATGATGGTTCCACTTTAAGCTCTCCCCCAAAAATCTAAGATAACTAGCCATCCAAATCCTCTAGCAAATGATCTCTTCTAGTGGTTGTGAGTACAATTAGTTGACTTTTAACTTGATACACAATAAACAAAAGCAGTAGTCACTCAGAAGCGACCGAATGACTTCGCATATATACATTATAACTAGAGGCTTAGATTGAAATGCATATAAGAGGAGGTAAAGCTAGAGTATAAGGATCTGCTCCATATTGAATACGATGAGGATTCAATGATTTGGTGGCCTTAGGGTCAATAATGGCAGCAGCCAAAGCTTAACGAGATAGGATCACCTCTCAACTGACTAGTTTCATAGCTAGAGAAGCTGAAGTGAATGCAGAACAATAGGCAGAATGAAACATGTCATGCTTATGATCAAGCAAAAAAGGTCTAGAGGGAAACCAATCATCATCACAAGATTCTATATCTGAACCATCCTCCCAGAGGTTTGATAGAAAATTGCTTAAAAGAGGCACCATGCTACCTGATCCAGTTAAGCTAGTGGACCCACTCAAGCCACCCAACAGAATCAAACAAGGGCAAGAAAGCAATATTCCAAATCAGTAAGAAAGAGGGGAAAAAAAAAACAGCTTCAACTTTGGAGAGATTGGAGGAGTCGTTCACTCTTATTTAGAGAATAGTGAGCCTTCAAGTGATCGGTTGCTCAAATCATCTCACAATAGTAGCGATAATGACAATTCCAACAATGATGGATATGATGAATAGAGAGACGACAATGGACATGGTATGGATGCAGAAGACTCACAATCTTATAGTCCCATTTGATTCATCGGAGAGCTACAATTTGCTCATGCCACATAGGATAAGAATTACAATGCATGATCTAAGGCTTGCGAGGATATGATTGCATACCAAAGACGGGCACCTCATAGTGGTTCAAGATTTGACTCTAGTGCTGATGATGATATTACACATAAAAGAGAATCCTTAAATGTATATGAATCCGAATCATATCCTGGATCCTATTTCACACAATTAAGCTACAACTTGTACAGTTATCATTCATCTATAGTGTGCTACTTGATTGGCTACTATTCTCTACCATCTCAACTCGATTTCAAATCAGATTTACTGGTTTCGATCTTCCCCAAACTGTATGGTCAACCCAGTATGGAATATTAGATCAGCATTTGGAAGGCTATCATAAACAAATCGATTATCAAATGCAACGATGGAGGCATTATTTAGGTTGGAGTCAAATCTCAAGCTTAGGTTATGATCAAGATCCGGATGCCTATGAGTGTCATAACATTCCACCACGTAAACATTCTATTAAGTAAACAATCTCTGATCTATTAATTTTTAATTTTTTAATTTTCTATTTTGTAGTTGTAATACAAATAACACATCATATTTTATTCTTGATTTCATTGAGTTGATGATAGATCATTATACTACAAAAATAATAATAATAATAAAACCAGCATGAATGTATAGATTGAAATTCCATGTTTTTGTAAGTTTACATGTGGAAAACTTAAAATCATGGAAAAAAAGTTTAAAAAATGATTTATTGTGTACCAGTTCAAAAGAGCATCCCAAGTGTCAAATACGATACTAAATTGGTACTATACTAAACCGACCCTGGATCAGTATCATCTAGTGCCGATTTAGCAACCCTTGCTAAGAACCATGTTTTGATTCATGTTCCCAACAGTCCTATATGATCTTAAAGGGTAACAAGACCTTATAATTCTTATAGCATATTTTGTCATCCCTTTAACACTTCGTTAAGGTAGATAAGCATAAAAGTTGATGGCAACTTTATCCACAAAAATATTATGCGTTAACATCTTGCGTCTTCATGTTACATATAGCCTCAATATAGTTAGTAAAATGTAATAGACTAGAAACAAACTGATGTTAGTTGATACTTGGTACTAACACAACATTCTTGGAACTTTATGGTTTGAATAAAGTAATGTTACGGTAAAACAATTGAAGCAGTGATGCACAGTACCACTGAAATTGTGCTATTCTTAAAGCCACCTTTAGTTGACAGAAAGCAAGGTTTAATAGAAAATGCCTACTGTTTGATCTTACAGAAAGTTGGGGGAAAAAGGGGAAAAAAAATATTGAGGCTTCCGAGTCTTTCTCCCAATATGATTTCTGAAATCAATTTTAGCATACCATTTCTAATTATCTGACTAAATTAAAACCATGTAATATTCAATCCCAAAAACTCTGATGAAGTTACATGTCTTTCAGTTTCAGAATATACTATCAACTACCTTGACACGTTTCTAAAGGCGCTCGATCCACATATAAATAAAGCTATTTTAAATTCCAGCATCCAAGATGTGTCTTCATATTCTGCCCAACTTCACAGTAAAAAAGTAAAGTGGCCGACCGAAAGCCTCAGTGCACGTAGATGAGATACAGAAATCTAACTAACGGTTACAGCACCAGGAATTTAGATTCAAATTTAAAACACCCTTCTTCTATGTCATCCCTCCAATATATCTTAAAATTCAAACAAAACCAAAATCTAAAATCCCCACTTACTCGAGAACAACTTCTAATTAAAAGCAAACATTTCTACCCTCCCTGAAATCAAGACATAGGTTTCGAAATTTACCGCAAATCTTGATGGGCGCCTCGAGCTCCAGGAGGTTGGGCTGCATCATAAAGATATCCTTGGACACAAGACACAGCTGCCGGATCTCCGCCTCGGAGAGCTGCACCTGCTTCCCTGGCCGGCTCCCTCTCACCTCCAGAAGCCGATGTATGATATCATCCAACACCTTCGGATCCATGCCCTCCCTCACCGTCCCCTCAAATGATCGAAAGCCCTCAAAAATTCCACGCAAGGGACGAAAAAAATCCGTCCTTTCTCCCACTTCCCAATGCCCCAAAGCCTACGATTCCGCGTTGGGAGAGGACGAGAGAAGCCCACTTTCCCTCGACGGTATAAAGATGTTTTCGAACATTCCTCCCTCTCTCTTTCTCTACCGCTCGCTCGATCGACGATCGATGATCGATTAGGGTTTCCGCTCGGATTCCCCTTTCGGAGAGGAAAAGGAGATTCCCTCTCCCTTTCCCCTCTTCCTTCTTTATGCGCGGAGAGCGATAGAGAGAGAGCACAAGGGAAATGCTTTCCGACGCCCTTCGGCCGCCAGGGATGGTGAGGAACAGGATGCGGACGAGGATGATGACCTAGGTGGGAACGGGGAACTTGGATGGACGCCTGAGATTGGATCGGGACTGGTTTATCTGTGACCGTTGATCATTGGTACAGGGAGAATGGTATATCTAGAAGGTCCTGAGTGCATTGACTGGAGGAGATACGGAACGATGCAGCGCCAAGGGTGCTTCATTCTCGTCCAATCTAACTTCATCCTTTTTTTTTTTTTTTAAGTCCTGATTTTAAATCCAAATCCAACTTATTTGCTAATCGATTGAAGTAAACCGAATCTATAAAAATATTTATTCAGATTGTCTTAGGAGCAAGTATTAGCTAAACCTAAAATATTTATGTTTGAAACAAATTTATATCAATTCTTGTTTTTATTTGAACTAAGCATCTAATATTGTTTCATGGTTAAAATTCAGTAATTAATATATATTTAACCGAAACAAATTTAAAAAGAAAGTTAATTAAAACTTAAATTGTTATTTAAAAATATTTAATTCTATTTAAGTAAACGATTATCCGATGAAAAAAAGAATTAATTTGAATGAAAGTTTATTTAATGAATTGATAAAAATAAATAGAGGAAAGAAAAGTAAGATTTATATAATTGAAGTTTATAAGTTAGATCGTATAGGTTGAGTTAGGTTAAAAAATACAAGATTTGAATTTAAACCAAAATTTAGTTTATGTTTAATTTATGAACTCAACTTAACTCATAAGTCTTTAAATATGAATTGAGCTGGGTTAAGTCACAAATCAACCAAACACATTTATAACTTTAGGTGGGATCCAAAGGATTTGGAAGAGAAGGTTTCATTTGGCCCTCGTTCGCAAAAGGTGTTTCATTGAGGTTTGAGATTTTGTATCAATCTAGGTCAACCCATTAGCATATAAGAAATATAGTTTATTAAAATTTTATAAAAAATATAACAATAAGAATAATAATGAGTTGGTATAACTTAAGGTTGGTAAGACCAGAAATTGGTATAATATGGCCAACTAGATTGCTATACATGTCTTTTCAAAGAGAAAAACTCTAATAAAAAAGAAACTTATATCAAAACCATTAATCAATTTAAGGATCAATTCCATCAAAGGCACGAACCAATTTAAGTAAAATTTTACCATCTTATTTAAAAGGTATTCTATAGCCTTATTCCAAAAGAACTCCATCAAAGCACAACTCTATACAGGATTCTACTCATTAAAATTATCAACTGATGAATGACTCAATTTAAGAGAAACTCTTCCAAAACACTTGCAAAAGCAACCCGAAATCTCTTAGGTAAAGAAGATCTAATTCTAAGCTCTAAAATCCTAGAGAATTAACCAAAGGATCTCTAGGCCTTTTCATTCATATCTTGTGCTGACTTACGTATTGAAGGGTCATTCTCAAAAATAATCTATGATCGATCCCGGTCGGTGACGACGGATCTCGGACCGTCATGATCGATTCGATCGGCGATTTGCTCTTCTCCTTTCTCTCTCTTATAGGAGTACATACAAATTGGCTAAGGAATGCCTTGTTATGATCTTCCTTACTAATGACATGTAAAACCAACTTCAGATGTGAACAAATTAATGTTATTTATGGTAAATGAGCAAGAGCACCTAGTCAAGCTACCCAAGAAAAGAGATCAAAGAACAAGTAATACTCACGTAGGCATGAGTAATGCTTAGATTAGCTTCTAAAACTCTACTAAAGTTCTAACCAACTTAAATCCTCTATTGACATAAGTAGTTGCTTAAGATCAATTCAGCGCCTTTCTACAGCGCATTAAGAGGCTAACCAATTTAGTTTAGAACTTCGTTTTTTAAGGAGCCAGTCCTAGAGATGAACTAGGAGCTACTTAGAGAGGCAATTAGGAGTTGATTAGAGAGCCCACTAAGTTGTGAGTAGTGACCAACCTCAATATAAAATTTATAAGGACCTTCAAGACCCCTAGAATTAATAGAATAGAGGTGGGCTAAGATTACCGACTTGAGGACAAACCTTAAGATTGATAGCCATGATTGAACTAATACTCCAACTTGAAGCCCCTCATGCTAACCAACATTAAATAGGTCGATAACTAAAGGAGATGAATCGGAGAATTAATGTAGTCATGGAGTATGCTCAAGATAAAGGCATACCTAAGTAGAATCAATCGGTCGCCTATAGAGCTATCTTGAGCAAATTTAACTAGTGGCTCCTAGGGCCGACATTAATTGATAAATCTTCATAACTAATCTTTAATCATTCCCAAGGCAACCTTAATTAAAGATTCCAATAAGATTGATTTGGGACAAGAATATATTCTTTACCTCTTCCCCCCTCCTCCTCCAAATCCTCAAATGGGGAATTTCCTCCATCCCCACCCCATCCAATCCTTATATATATATATATATATATATATATAAAATTTCAAATTGACTATTAACTTTGAGCCCCATTCTATTATTTTTAAAAAAATTAAAGTCCAATATCTATTATAAAATAGTAGACATTTAAAATACATTAAAAGCTCTAAATTTAAGAACCTAAACATAACATTTAAAATATAATAAAAGGTTTAAATTGTATAATTGTGCATATTAACATTCAAGATAATGATAAAAAATTCAAGAATGGGTTCAAAGATGGAAACCCGATTCCTATCCCTTGACCCGATGAATTTTCAAAAATTTTCTCTATCCCCATCTTAGGGTGGTTCTCCATGAGAATCTAGTTCCCTCATCCCTATTATCATTCCTAACATTGATTGGCAAAGGTCTCTAGTGATCTTCAATTGCTCCTAGGGTCAACCTCAATTGGCAACTCTCTCTATAAGCGATCTTCAATCATTTCTAAGGTTGATCTCAATCAACAAATCTCTAGGAGTGTTTTTTAATTGCTCATAGAACCAACCTTAATCAATGAATATCCAGATGTGATCTTCAATCACATTTAGGGCTCGCCTCGATTGGCAATGCTCTTTAAGAGTGATCTTTAGTTGCTCCTAAGGTTGACCTCGATCGATAATGCTCATCAATAGTAGTCTTTAAATGTTATTAAGGCTGATCGATCAACAATAACTAGGAGTGATCTTCGATAACTTTCAGAGTGAACCTCAATCATCAAAGTTCTTTAGGAGTGGTCTTCAATCCTCTCATAGTTGGTCTTGAATGGCAAATCTCCAAGAGTAATCTTCAATAACTCCCAGGGCTGACCTTAATTGGTAAAAAGCCCTCTTGAATTCCATATTTTAACTTGAAAGATAGATAGTAGAGATATATCGAAGCCCACTTAAAAGTAGGTTGCCTATCAAGCCAACCTGAGCAGATCGATATAGTAGGTCACCAACCAATCCAACCTAAGTGGATTCAACGAGTCACCTACAAAGTCGACCTAAATGACCTTATTTTTAGGAGTGTTTAGTCACTCTTGTGGCTGACTTAGGTGAAAACTCTACAGTTCCAAGCCCCAACTTGATAGACTGAGAAAATATGAGTGTCAAAGCTTACTGCACTAATATTTAAAAGCCACCAAACTTTAGGATCGTCCAATGTCGATGAAAGTCATTAAGCTCAATTTGAGTAAAATTGCACCTAATGCAAATAAATTATCATAGTAGAGTAAAAGAAACCTAAAATAAAATGACGATAATCCAACTAAACTACTTTAGTGACTTGAGCATAGCTTTGAGCTTAACCCTTGAAAGTAGGGGCTAAGTGTTATAGTGTGAGCTAAGCTATTCTCCTAATGGCAATCGTGAGGGGACCATAAGGTGGCATGATGTGGTTGATCATATCATTACACATGTTTTCTTCATGAAAAAGTCTCAACTAGGAAAGATTTTCACCAAAGTTGCTAATCAATTTAAGATCAAAGGCACGGACCATTTTGAGTGAGAGTCCACTGTCTTATTTGAGAAGGATTCTGTAGCCTTATTTGGGAAGTACTCCACCAAAGCACCACCTTATCTAGGGATTTAATTTATTAGAGCCATCCATCAATGAGTGGCCCAATTTAAGAAAGATTCTTTTAAATACCTATAAAGGCATTTCCATACCTATTAGGTAAAGAAGATTCAATCCTAAACTCCAAAGTCTTGAAAAACCAAGTAAAGGATTTCTAGGTTTTATTCTTTTATATTTTAGACTAATTTGAATATCAAAGAATCCTCTCGAAGACAATCTCTGAATAATTTTCACTATTTTCATTTCTCTTATTTGCATGAGTGCACATGAATTGACTAGGGAGTACCTTATTATGAACTTTCTTATTAGTTAGCTTACAGAGCCAAATTTAAATATTAATAATAATAATAATAAATAAATAAAAGGGGAAATAAGTAGAAAAAGTAGTATTAAAGTGCACAATTCTTTGCACCTTCGATATGAATTAAGTACTCCACTTCTTTTTATGCCACCTCAACAATAATTTAATGATTATTAGATTATATAACTATTCATATATCTAAACTGAATGTTTAATACTTATTATTATTTTTATCATGTAATACTAGCTAACAAGGGATGTTATCATGTGAGAAGATGCTTTCCATATAATTTCATCCTTCCATTTACATCACATCATCATAGTTTTAGATTTTTTTAAAAAAACAAATAACTCGATGATCATTCAAAAAGGCTGTAACGAGTTTTCAACGATTTGTCTTAACCTAAACATCACATAAAAGTCACTTTTAATTGAGAGCATGGCGGTTCTATGTTGTCACTAGCTAGCTGGAATATCATTCTAGAAGTAAATGATTGATATATCATTATCGATATGATTTAGTATTAACAATACACTGTTGAAAGCTATCATGTTTATGGATGATATTTTGTTGAGAATTACATAGAACAACACGATGAATTTTCTTAAAAATAAAAGGCATACTGATACTGAATAATATATTATTAAACTTTGTAGTGAGATTTGACTTGCTTTCATCTGAAGAATTAAATTGAGTATAATGTATGAGTTGACAATGCAAGGAATTTGTGTGGAATATAGATGCAAGGGAAAAATAAATGAAATCAACAAGCACTTATTTGTGAAGCTTCTAAACAACCGAAAAATAAACTTGATTAATAATAGTAACGAAAGAAATAAATCATATGGACACTAATAATAATCATCCTCTAAATCTTTAATTGTTTTCTTTTAGTAACAATATATATTGATAGTTCAAATTATCTAAAACATCCTTTGATCAGTCTTTATATATTCTTATATCATATCATATATATCCTCCATCGGCATGGAAGACCAATTGTATCACCTTTTGGTTGTATATTTCAATATTGCGAATAATCTGAATTAGTCTGCACTCTCCCTCAGGTTAGGCATGTTTCTGGAGTTTTGGTTTGCAATTGAATGAGTCTTCTCCAGAGAAAGCCTTTATAAAGATTAAGCAACTTATGTTTAAAATAGTAACATTTACAAATTTTTTATTTTGGGTAAGAAGCATTTATATTCTTTCCAAAGTTTTGATCCAAAAACTACGTCTAATTAATTAATCGAGTAATCTCTAATTTCTTTTGATTGATCATAACGCAAGCTAAAGTTATCGTAGCCCAGCTTGTCCGTCGTCACGGGTCTGCTATTTTTCGAGCATGGCTATGGCGCCTGGAAATCTTACCCACCCGCAATCGTACGCACCACGCCACACCCGTCCGGCCGGAAATAACGGGATGCCATGCTCCGAATTAGATCTCCCCTGCGTTCCAATTCCGATCTTCTAATTAAGTAATTCCCCTGTGCACCGGCGCCGGTGGCCGAGGGGGACAAGTACCGGAATCCCTGCGCCATGATGCACCAGCCCTGGGCCTCGCCCTTGGTCCATGGTGTCAAGCACATCGACAGGCGAACATGGATCGCTCCCCTCACTGGTATCAAGCTTAATCTATTCTTCTTGATCTCCGCTCCCGAGTTCTAGTGTTGCTTGCGATCATTGTAGGGTACTTGATGCATACTAGATTGACAAAGTAGTGTTAATCTCTTCGAATTCGAGAACATCATTCAATCCCCATCTCATAAATTCCACTATTTTCTTGATTCCCTTTTAAAATCGGAGCAGGATTCTTGACTGAACTTTGTTTAATTGATGTAGATTTGTGGTTTTCTTTTATTACTGGACTTGAAGAATCTTTTTTATACCGGTTAAAGCTGTTTTCCCTTTTTTTGGTCCTTGAGTTGTCTGTTGATTGTGTGGGATCACTGATGCTTTTATTCTTTTGAAGGTCGACTTTGGATTAATGTGATCAATGCTGTCGAGTTTCAGAGCACTATCTGGTCTTGCGACTGCTAGGTATATAATTGATGCCTCGTTTTCTCACCATTCCATATTTTTTAGATATCCCAGAGTTTTTCACCAAGCAACTTTTGCAAATCCATTACTGCACTTGTTTACGTGCTTGATGAATTTCTTCTGTAGCTCTTTTTGATCAAATATAAGAGCTGAAATAGGGTGTACTCTTCAGTTATAATGTACATTATCTGGGTTGAGAGATTATGACATATGAGATTATTACATGATTTGAGATTCAAAGCCTGCGTGCGGTATTGTGATTTTTTAAACCCCGTTAAGGTACTATAAACCAGGGCTCCAAAATATCAAAGACTCTTGTAGCTTAAGATGCCTAACAATCTGTGTTGTCATATGCTAAAAGTATCTGAACTTAAATAGTATCAAACAATAACCAGTCTGCTTTCAGCTTGATTTCATGTAATTTCTCTTGAACAGAATAAAATAAATCACCCTGTAATGTTTGCTTTCAGTTGAAAATTTCTATTGGTTCTTTAACAGTTGTTTAATATATCATCATTACATTCTGCTAAGGGCTTCCTACATGGGATGATAAAGTTTTCTTAAAAGTTTTGCGTGTATGTTCGTGCTTATTCACTTGTACCAGTCTAGATTGTTTTGAAAACATATAGCAGCTTCTGTTGTTTGAAAGTACGGCTATCAGAATTTTGTTACCAGGTTTTTGCTAATTATAAATGACTGAGAATTCCTTTAATTTACAAATTTCTTCACTTATTATTTATTCTGATAGCCATCTTTCTGGATAATTAAAATCTGACAATGAGAAATGAAAAGTCAATCATACAAAAAGCTTCTTGTTGAAAAGAAGAAAGAAATACACCTTAATACTTTCAGTGGTGAATTTATTCAATCAATTTAGACCTTTTTTTTTGTAGGTCTTGAACCAACCATTATAGATTAAACGAAATTTAGATTTGTTCAGAGTTGTTTCCTGAATAGCATTTCTCTCTTAGAGGGTATTTGGATACCTGAATATCTTATTGGCCTGATAAGATGTTCCCAGCAGGGACTCGACTTTAGGTGTGAAGCATAGTGATTTAGGAGGGTGGCTGGTGAGCATAATTTTTAAGGGATAAGGTGCAATACCTTCGAAATGGAGTCAATTATCTCTAAAAGTAGGGATTGCATGTGCTAGCAAGTGTCCCATTTCTTTCAACTGCTCTACCCATGTGTATTTAAAGTTAAAATGATCGCTAGGAAGAACTTTTTGGTCAGTCAGATCTTCCGATATCCAAACACCGCCTTATTCTATCCATTTACCTTATCTCAAAAGAATGTCTTTTCTGGGGTGGGGTTTGAGGAGGCTCACTCATATATATCATAATATATTAAGTGCATAAGTGATGTCTATATATTTAAAGTTCAATTGCTTTTTTTTTTTACTAATAATTGGGGGAATTTACACAAATCCATTAACTTACAGTAGACATGACAAAACAATACCAAACTTCTTCCACAAATTGAGGATAGCAATTTGCAAACATATTTATATTGTTTAGCTATGTATAACAAGGTGGCCCCTCTCAATAGGGAAGTGCATATATGAGTAAGATAACTTGGATGGAGTTTCTATGGAAGGATCTAAATATGCTTGATTCTATCATAAACCTAGCAATTGATAGCCATGAGTAGCTGGCTTTATGGTATTGTGGATTTAGGTATTTTGATGATGGTATTAGTAGCCAAAGTAGCAAAGCAATAAGAAGTACAGCGGTGCTTTGTTTGTGCTTGTGGTTTTTTTTACTGGCTGAAATGATTTATTCTTTCCTTTTTTTTCATTGCTTATATCTGCAATATAATCTGTTGATCTGTTTATGTCTACTAATTATAAACAGATGCTTATGCATGCAATATAAATTGGTACATGTAGTTACAAAAGATCAAGAGCAAAACTTTCATAGAAATCAAGCTTTTCCATGAAGTGTTGATCGCAGTTCTTAGTGTCACATGACAGTATAGAAATATATAGATCCTTGTGTCATAGTATTTGCTTTATTCACCGTTTTGAGTAAGACGAGTTTAGGTTATAAAAAGAAAATTTAAAACCATTATCTTCATTATCCTTAAAAGAGATATTTCTATGTAAAAAATAACTAAGAAAATCCCTATTCTGTAAGAATCACATGTGAATACCTATTTCAATACATTATCATCTCTTGTGGATGGCTAAGATGCAACAATTTAGAAAGAGACAGCGTAATGCATACAAGTTCATGTCAAACTCCATGTACGCTAGATAGTTGATACAATATTTTATTATGGATTCTTGAAGTAATATCCTTCTTTGGATGCTATGGTCTTTCAAAGTTAGTATCCTGTAATAATTTGTATGCCACATGCAATTCATATGCATGCTAGACATTGATTGCTTTTGTAACTCTGGAGTACAACCTTTAGACTATTTATTAGTGTACCAAATATTCTGTAATGAATATTGGATCCATGTCAATGTTGGTCTCTGCTTGTCATAGTCTAACTTTCTTTGTTGCATATATCAATGCTTGCAAAGATTTTGGCAACAAAAGGTTTCTGTTTTGGGATGGCTGGCCGTCCTCAAGCATTCGAATATTTGCATGTCCTTGGTCTTACTCTCATAATAATTGCCATTAATTGTAACTTTTACCAACAACTGTTAGCTCACCTATTGGGTACATTCCTCTCCAAGTGAGGGGCCTCAGGTTCAAACCAGAATAGTGGTGAATAGCTATTCTCATAAAAGGGTAATTGTACCTTTTACTTTATTATCAAAAGGCTAACAATGCAAATTATAATTGATGAAACCAAGCAAAACACTGTCCATACTTATGAATATCTTTTCTTGAATCGATGAGGAGGTGGGGGTCTGCAGGAGTTTCCTGAGGCATTTAGAATCCAATTGGATATTGCAACTTCATATGGCAAGACAGAAGGTATCCCATTTGTCAAGAGTTTTAATTGGTATAAACAGTAATGAAAATCGAAGTTGGCAATGATGTCACATCCCATTTTCTAAGAGTTTCAACTGGTGACTGAAAGTTAATAGGGGAATTTACCTGGGATCTGTGGAGATAATTGGATGGGATCCTATCCATTGAGAGTAAAATATTATCAGGGTATTTTGTGAGGAAATATATATCTTAGTTGTCATAATGGTATTTGGGAAAGTTTATTTTGGGAATGATATAACTAGAAGGGATCCCATTTGTTGAGAGTAAAATATCATAAGTGTATACAGGATGTGTGTATTTTAAGAATTAAAAATTCTTCACATAAGACATTGAAGAGTTATATAGCTTTTATTTTCAGGATTTAGGATTAGGATCCTTCCTTTAAATTTTGGGTAACTATCATGCTGGTATATTCCAAGTATGAGTTATAATGTTAGATAGACTTGGTCGCAAAGTTTTGCTCCCTTTTTTTGGTTTTTTCTGCTGAGCATTTTCATTTTAGAGTATCTTGATAACCAAAATTTTCATCATGCTGTAAAGTTTTTTTTCTTTTTTTGAAAGTGAGAGAAACATCAAATTTTAAAGTGATCAGTATGTATGATAAGAGCAGGAAAAAAAGCAAGTAAATATCATTATTGATGAAGTTATTGCATGATAGCAGCATCAAAGATATGTTGAACTAGGTTCCAGTGGTAATTGTATCTTCGTTGTCAACCTGATCAAGTTTATTTAGTCTTCTTTTTTGAGAAATATGACAGGCATGCTGGGGGTAGAACTAGAAATCTTCCAATGGGGAGGCCAACATATACATGCTCTTAAAGAAAAAAGGGCTGTCTATTAAAATATGTATGATCCAAGGATTTATCATTCTCTCGATTAGAAAATTGAACGAAGCATCTGTTATCCACTCGTACCTCATTTCCAGTCTTGAACTGTGAAAGTTTATAGGGATGTGGGTGCATCCCTCCTTGAGCTGCAATAACATCTTTGGGTCCACCATCTTTGTATTGGCAACATTTTCACAACTCCCATCATCGGTGATGATATCACATACTTCGTGAAAGGAGGTGCATTGAATATGAAAAATGTTGTTGCAAAGCCCATGGTCTTCCTAAATATAGGAGGCGATTCAGGCTTCATTAGACAATAAGAGCCTCCTCCTCATCACCATAGGTGACATCTTCTTTTCCTTATCCCTCATCATGGTTAGGAAGTTCTCTCTTTAAATTTTCCTCAGGCATTTCTTCTAAGAGGCTGACAAGCCTTCTATTTGGACATTCTGATGCTATATGTCCAATCCCTTGGTATTTATAGCATCGTTGAGTGATGGAGTTGGAAGAACTAGAACTAGAGGGAGCTACACCATCATGCTTGGAAAAAGATCTTTAGAAAGAAGCTTTGGAAGATTGAGAACCACCCCTCAGTTGGAAGGGTTCCATAGCCTAAGTATCAAATACCGCCGATGCTATCAGCTGCCTTTTCTCCTTGCCTTTGAGTTGTCCCTCTACTTTGATTGTAAGCTTATAAACATCATGATAAGTTCAATAAGGTTGGAGATGAACAACATCATAATTCTCGTCAGAGCCCACAAGATAGCAACTATGGTTTGTTCCTCTAGTTTATAGATGTCACATCACATCACTTTACACAAGTTTCCGCTACCAGATCTCCAAGATTCTGTGTCACTGAAGCCAGGATCTCTTGCCTTTTGCTTCAACGGCCCTAAAACATCCACAGTGGAGACACCACTAGTATTAGTGGAGATATAGCTGGTGCACAAGCTGCAGCTACACAGTTTTGAATGAAAGCTCAGAGAAGCAGCCAATAGCAATCAAACAAGTGCAATTCGGAAAAGTGAGGATGGATCCACAGGAACCAGACGCACCATAACAATGGAGGACAGAAGGTTGTCTGGCTTCCCATATGGGAGGTTACATCAGGGCTATCATGTATACCAGAGGCCACACTAGGGAAGTTAGCAGAGATCTTATTTTACAGCCTGGAGTTGCTAGTAAGGTCAGTAATATATCTTAAATTGTTGTGATTATTCACAAATCACTAACCAATTATAGGTAGAGATGTCAGGCCTCTTCTGAGCTTTCAACTGTTGTTTTTTCTGATCAATCTGTGAAAGTGACTGAACTGTCAAGCCTTTGATGCATTCTGTTTGACACCAATTCTCCAACCACTTCTAAATTATTTTGATAGCATGTAGAGAATCTGGTGCCTAGAAGAAATATATGCCATGGATTCAGCATTAGCATTTTGCTTGTGAATGCATATGCATGTGGGCATATGTATGTATGTGCACATGTACATTTGTATATATGTTACCATCACATGCATATATATTACTTATTTCAGTACAATAGGTACATCTTTCAGTATAATTATCAAATGGAATGCAAGTTTGAGAGTACCTTACCCATGTATTTTACATATTTCAATATAATTGGTGTCTACACTTGGCCATATAGTTTATGCTTTCCAGTATACTGGGTATATCGAATAGAATGCAAGTTTAATCCACTCATTTCATGTATTTCAGTATAGTGGGTATGTTCAATAGAACGTAAGTGTAAAAGACACCCATAAATATAGTTTATGCGTTTCAGTAAAGTGGGCATAACAAATAGAATGTATGTTTGAAATATGCTCTCATGCAAAGTTCCTTGGTCTTTACCTATGGCCATTGAGCTCTCTGTTGTGTGGAAGCAGGCTGCATGGGTCCACCATGAGATGCTCCATATAGCCCCTATTAGGTCATCTCTTTTTAATTAAGACACCATTGTATGTTTGATAATATGGAAAATATGTAGATTTAAATATTTGTGTGCAATATTATTGGTATATCAAACTTAACCATTTGTAATTGCTTCAGGAAAAAAAACTTATGGGCATTACTGTAAGTAGGTTTGAACATGAAACTTCCTTTTATTTATTTATTTATTTATTTATTCTGAGTATGGTGGCGTGACCATCATTTATTTCATCTAGGGGATCAAATGGGTAGGGAAGAGTAACAGGATGACAAAGCATTCTACATCTGAAGAAAAGAGAAAGAAGAAAAGGGGGGAAAAAAACAAAACAAGAGAATCCATAGGGCAACTACCTACCTGTTACAAAACAATCCACTCCCTACTGTCCATCCACGTAAACAATGTTCAAATAGCACCCACAAGACAGGCATAGATGGTGGGCTACACGTAAACCGCCCAAAGGCCCTCCACCA
Source organism: Calamus simplicifolius (assembly GCA_900491605.1). NCBI lineage: Eukaryota > Viridiplantae > Streptophyta > Magnoliopsida > Arecales > Arecaceae > Calamus > Calamus simplicifolius. The sequence continues at coordinate 112,491 of UESW01002149.1, forward strand.
AGACAAAAGGCGAACCTGAATCATAGCGATAACCTTCCCAAGAGGTCCCCACCACCCACGCTAGGCCATGGTTAATTCACCCATGGTTGGTACCCAAGTTTGATGCCCAGCATTCCTCCTCCCGATCGCTCCCTGCCAGTAGTCAAAAAAATAAAATAAAATAAAAATAAAAATAATAAAAGACAACAACAAACTTTGTGCTCTGAAAGGATTTATAAAAGGCTTCTGAATTGTTTCAATGCTGTTGTATTGCTTCTTGTCTGCATTATTTATCTGTGTCCAGAAATTTCGGGTTCCTGTATGTTTTAAGTTAGAGAATTTAATTATCACCATCCTTTAGGTTCCCTCGCATAATTGGGATAAAATTGGAGGAGGAAGCAACAGGCCACTGAAATATGTAATGATGCATGTCTAAAAATTGGTAGGGATCGAAAATTTGTTGTGATTCAGGTAAATTAATGCGGAATCTTTTCTTCTCTTTTAGATTATTGTTCAACATTAGGAATGGCCGAGTTTTATGCAACTGTTTTGTTTTTTAAAAAAAGATAAGCTCTTGGGGCATGCAGAGCTGTCTTCGTTGATTGCTGCATGGAAAGTCGCTGTTTTGGAGCACTTCATTTTTGAATTGTGGTGCAACGTGGATGTCATATTTGCTAAATCTATGGGTGAACAAGACCACCATTTTTTTTATTTAATGTTATATATTTGAGGTCAGATTCTTTTTTTGGGATCATGCGGAAGCTTGCCGCGGATTATTGGTGTCTTTAGTTGTTCCTTCATCAAACAAATGGCCGTCTATTTGAATTTTAATGCGACAATTTGCTTGGGTTAGATTATTGACGACGCCAAACTTGAAAATATTATATATCGATATCAATATAAAATAGATGATAAGAAAGCTGAGGGGAAGTAAAATTAGTTACTTAGGCATTTCGAGATGACACCCTTTGTTTGAATGTCAAATGTCATATAAAATTGTTGATTATCATGAGAACTGTTGCAGGGCTACAAAACCTTTGAGAGTGGATATGTATGAAGTTTAGGAGTTTAAGATCAGCAGTGACTCATGGAAGAAAATAAACAGATTAGAAACCTTAATTAAAACTCCAGCCTTTTAGGTATGATGGGACCCGGAATCCTATGCCTTGTCGCTTTCCAGCCGCCCACTGAAAAGAATAAGAAAGGGAAATGAAACGCCCCAAGGAATTCTGGACCTGTCCTGGTCTTCTTGACCCAATCCCCTCTTCTTTAAATAGCTGTCACCTCCACAAATCATATTCTAAGTCCTGTTGCTGAAACCGACAAAATTTAATGAAATGGGGCTCATAGCAAGCACCCATATTCCGGGAAAGTTCGTCCACCAACCCATGGACCACCGGCCATGGATAAATGGGGTGGCATCCGGATGAGTTCAAACCATGGGTCTCGTTTGGAGGATTAGGACGAATAACGTTTTGGGCGATTTTTGAACCGTTTTGGGATTTGATTTTGGAATAGGCCCGCCAGTACTTGCTTATTAGAAGATGAGGCGGGGAAGCAAGCTAGTGAATGCAACGCCTGGAATTGTGGACCGAGCAATTTGGTGTGCTGTGACGAACTCTAAATCCACTGCCACGTGAAGGATCTGATGATAATCTAAATGACAGGGATAAGATTGAGAGACCTTGGTGATAATAGGCTTTGAAAAGGATTTGCTGAATTTTTATGCTCTTTCTAGTGAAAAAGTTTCAATTTTGAGATTGATTTTGGCTAACAAACATTTGATACTAGCAAAACTAGAAATTGCACATATGATAAGGAGGTTCAGTGACAGAGACCTACCCAATGTAAAAGTTTATTATATATTTAAAAAATTAGCTTCATTTTATGATAAAAATAGAATTATTCCCGTGTTCGGCCACACAGTTGGCTACTCCACCACATTTTGATGAATTGTGCCAAATATTGAGTTAGATATGCGAAAAATCTTTTGACAGGGTGGGTTGGGACTTTATTATTTTGGACTTAAATAAAAGAGGATTTGGAAAGTTAACGAATCTACTGAATCTCCTCTGTTTTGTCCTCCGCTAAAACTGCAGCATTATATTCTCTGTCATCTCTTTCTTGTAGTCCGCTCTACATGGCTGTAATTGGTCGTGGACTTGATCAAATTTGGGTGAAGTTTAAAGTCTGCCTTTATACTAACCTTCCATCCTTCGGTGCAGGAAACCACTGCGGTCAAATATATCATTTTCAGGGTTAAAGGTTAACTTCAGTTTTTTTTTCTCCCCATCTTAGCATCGGTTTTGAATTGTCAGATAGCTTCTCTTCCAATCACTCATTTCCTCTCTCTCCCTCAAAAAGTCCGACTAGCAACCATTCCTCAACCGCTTTAATTCAAAATTGACCGGAAAGATAAAGTCTTCCTCTCTAGTGGAAGGCTTCTGTTGGTAAATTTTGTATCAACAACCGCCGTTATACTTTCTTTCACCATGCTTGTTCTCTCCTACCTCTTATCATTCATTTTAATGGTTTTTTTGTCTCCATCCTTTTCATATATATATATATATAGAAAAAGAGAGCGAGAAGAAAGATTTGGCTACATTTGAATGTAGTCAAATTTAAATTTAGTCACTTTTCTACTCTTAGATTCAAACAGTTTATGAATTTAAGAAATGAAAAAGATGAGATACCTTCAAAATTTATATGGACTTAAAAGATGGAAAAGATGATTAAATTTCTTTCTCTCTCTATATATACATGTGTGTGCGCACGTGTGTGATAAAAGGTTTACAATCTATGATGCCTTCACTGTGTGCAGAAGTGTGTGTGTATAATATAATAAAAGGTTTACAATATATGGTGCCTTCACTTTGTGCAGAAGTGATAGATAGTTGGCAGCTGTCTTCATCATGGGAGAAAAAAAAATGGCAGTTGTATGAATGAGAAGCTGATTTATAGATATTACTACATGAATTGAAGAAGATTTCAGGATTGAGTTTGGAGTGGTAGATGTATTAGGATAAGTTGATTCAGCGAGTCTCCCTCCCTCGCTTTCAGTGTCATAGAAAAATGGTGCAGCTTGCTCCAATTAGTGCATGACAGTTCATTATATGACAATCAGTCATGATGATAGAGGAAGATTGCTACAACATTAATTCTCCCATATTTCTTGGAAGCATGATGGATACAGAGGTCAGCATCCCTGAGCACAGTAATTTCCATAGCCCAGAAATATGGCAATTGGTGAATAGCTTGGGATGGAGCCATCAATTTCTAATGAATTTAATCCACCTTTGGAATTCAAATTAGCATGCATTCCATGAAAGTTGGACCATTGATGGATAAACATGTACAGCTAGCATTTGCCTTGTAGGAGTTGGATGTTAGGAAAATGATGGATGCAAGCAAGGGTGGAGGCATGTGCTGTTGCAGGGGGGCCTGGGCCCTCCAACATTCTAGAATTTTCTATCCTTTCAAAGAAAAATTAAATATGGTAAAAAAGAAGTAGATTCATGTTCAATCAAAATTTATGCACTATATAACTTTGTTATTAATTAAATATTATTTTTTGCAATTGTTACTTTTACTTTTACAATATCTTAGTAGCATATTTATAAAAATATGACGTAAGTAAAAAAAAAAAAAAGTAAGACCAATTCTTAGCTTAGTATAATTTGGCCCATATAAGAGAATTTTCGGCTCTGCCATTGCCTATATGCGTCGCTTGGCTTGCTTTCTATTAGAATTTTCCATCTGGTGCTCCAACAAGTATTTGACCCATGTGCCTCAAAGTTGATTCAAATTACTCTTATAAGCGGAGCTGTCTGCAAATAATTCACTTATAATAATATCAACTTGCATTATGTTAGTGGTTAACGTAATCTTGTATTATTAGTAAAAAGTAAAGAAGGCAGTGCTCGGGGATGTCAAGGGACTGGGTCAGGACATATATATATATATATATATATATATATATATATCAAGATTTTAAATAAGCTTGATTTGATGAGCCGGCTTGACGCATTATAAAAGATCATAACATGGTCGGTCCCTAAACAATAAACATCCCTCTGCAAGTAATCAATCTAGGGTGATGCAAAGATTCAGGGACTGGCATCATATGCAAACGATTTAAAATTCAGATTTAAAAGTGTCATCCATCGTGGCGAAGGACAATGACAGCAGCCCATGGAGCTGGCTGAAACTTACTTTTCTTATGCATCATCCAAGTATTGTTCGTTTATCATTAAATTCTGAGAAGTAGCTCAAGTCATTGGAGTGGATTCTCCATTGCATGATGCTCAATAGTTTTCGTTTTTTTATTTTATTTTTTTTTTTTTATCATTTCTCTCAAAAAGAACGTCAATTTTCTATTGATCGCCTGTACCACTGACGGGTGCATCAAGTCCGCGAAAGAGCTGGAATGTACTCAACTCAAAATTCTCTCTAGACCCACAAAGTAATACAAATCCATCAATGGAAACTCTTTATCTTTAGATCGAAAACAGCTAATCTATTGCATTAGGAAGAAATAAGATCCCAAAATCTCTTACTATATTACATCCTAGCCATCTAGAAAGTCAAAAGAAAAGAAAGTTCCTCCTAGTTTGCACAGCTGATAGAAGGAAACAGGGATGGGAGATTTCTCCATCCTCTACCTTCCAAAGAAAGAAGAAAGAAGGAAACAAGAAAGGAATTGGAAACAAAGAGAAAGTACATGAGAAATATCATATAGATAGAAGGAACAAAATCATGAGAATTGAAGTGGTTCAGCTTCACAAAGGCCAGCCGCCTCTGATTGCCTCAAAAGCTCCTCCAAGTACTCTGCTCCCAAGTCCTCCAACTCCACCACACTTTGTATCCTCACCTCGCTCCCCTTCCCCTTCTTCCCCTTGGACTTCTTCCTCATGGAGTGCTTCCTCTTCAGCGCCACCACCGGCGACACGCCGTCGTCCTCCCCGTACTTCATCCCCCTGAGCGACTCCCGAACTCGCTCCACCGGAAAATTCAGCACCGCCATCGACCCCCTCATGGAGAACGCAGCCTGGTCGTAGGCCAACGCCGCAGCTTCCGCGCTATCGAAGGTTCCAAGCCACACCCTTATGCCATGCCGAGTCGAGTCCCGAATCTCCGCGGCAAATTTCCCCCACGGCCTCCGCCTCACCCCTCGGTAGCTCCGCTCCTTGGCGCCGTGTCCTGCCTCGCTCTTGGAGTCCACCTCCTCTTCTTTCGGCTGGTTCGAGTTCGAGTCGCTGGCATCTGATGACGACGAAGCCTTGGCGGAGGCGGAGGCGGAGGCAGATGCCTTTGCGAGCACGTCGAGCAGGAGCATCTCCTCGGAGTCGTTCACATCGAAGGGGAGGGGCTGTTGCTCGGGGTAGAAGACTTCGTGGCCCCACGGGAAGGATTCAGGGAAGCTGGCGGAGGATTCCGGTGAGTATTGATAGCTATTGGAGTAAAAGAAGGAATCCATTGGGAGGAAAAGAGAAGGAGGGGGGGGGTGGTTCTTCTTGCTCTTCTAGCTACTACCACCAGTATGAAGCCGGGTTTGATCTCTTCTTATCTTGTGCCTAGTAGAGAAATATTGGCAGCCCGCCCCTTTTTATACTTGAAACAGGGGAGGCGTTTAGAGGGGAATAAAGACAAACGAGTGATAGCATGGGGCCCGGGTGGGCTGGGGTGGGGCCCCCAGGGTCGCTAAAAAGCACGTGGGTCAATCAAGCACGGCGGCCGGGTCAATCTGTGCATGGTTACATGAACGGTAATGGTAGGAGCTAGCTTCTGTGGGCCTTTATTCGGCTCGAGCGTAGTAGAGTGGCTACTGGCTACCCTTGTTGCTTGCTTGCTGTGGCGGTTGGTTGCGTGGGATTAAACTCTCTCTCTCTCTCCAATTGGGTTTAGACTTTAGAGGATGACAAGGCTTCAAGACTTGAAAGATGTGGGGCACTGAGTGGTTGGACGACACACCAGAGTTCAGGTCGAGAGTGAATGTCATGGTACTACTAGGAGTAGGAAAGGGATTCCTCACCCTATGGTTCTCTGGAAGATCGGTGGGTGGAGTTAATGAAGGTGCAAGTTTATGGATAGACATGTTTCGTAGCTTATGCTAAATGCCAAGTTTGGTGTATATATGTTGGTGTTCAAATTGGAAACTTATAATTGCGATGCATCTTAGGCACAACAAAGGCAATGCAAAACTTGAACCGTGTACATGGCTCTCTTTGCTGAAGATGCAACTTTATAGATATCTTTGACATTATTTATTTTTTTTAATTTTTAAATTAAAGAAAAATATTTTTAATTCATTTATTTTTTAAATATGAATATATTTGATATAATTGATTATAAAATATAACATAGCTAAGATGGTGATAACAATGATGAAGGCCATGAAAGTGGTAATAAAAGCATTGATAATACTAAAAAGATATCAGTGTGATTGAGTGGTAGAGATGACAAAGTTAGCAACATTAAAATAGTGTTGATGATGGCTAGCATTGGTTATAGTGGAAACGATGATGATGATGATATGATATCATAATGGGATGGTAAAAATTAATGAAAATAGTGATAATAGAGAAAATGATGATAATAGAAGACATCTTACTTTTGTAAGAATTTTTTATGATAGTAATGACAATAATTATGGTGATGATGTGACAAAAAAAATCTAATCTTTGAAAAGAAAATAAAAGTAAGATTTTTTTTTAATGATAGTAATGGCAATAACGATGGTAACGATGGTGACCAAAAAACATTTTGGTTTTTTTTTTAAAAAAACAAAGAAGCATGAATTTCTTACTTTTATCGTGTCTAGAGTAATAAGAGTGATTTTTGAAAAAAAATTAAAATAATCAATGCAAATATATTTTTTAATCTAAATTTCAATGATCTTATTCTTAAAACAAAAAAAAAAAGCAACGCCAAGCATCTATATAGGTTTATATGGCTGTTCATTTCGATAGGCAAGCATGTATACTATGTGTTGTATGCAAGGAAGGAAAAGACTTTATACACCGCTTTCGATGCAGCAAGTTCTATATGGACTGTACCATTCTTTTTATTGGTTCATATGCGCACGACCCATTAAAAAATTAAGACAGCTTTACGATATTTCGAGAAAAAATTTATAACACCGAATTTTAAGCTTACGGCACCGTAGTTATAAAATTAAGACAATCGTTTAGTAAAAACAAAATATTACGACATCACAGTTATAAACTTACGATACCATATTTATAAAATTACGACATTCCTTAAACGTATTCTAAAAAAAGATTAATGCATGTCACGTCAAAATTAAGATACTCATTTAAAAAGCAAAAATAACTTACGACACCCTGGTTTTAAACTTATAAAATTAAAATACCAATTAAAAAAGCAAAAAAAAATTTACGACAGCCAGTTTTAAACTTATGACACCGTAGTTATAAAATTACGAGAAAACGAAAACGTGTGATAAATTTCAAAAAAAGCTGAATGGGTATTAATGCATGTCAGACGGTTTTTTTTTGAAATTTGTGTAGAGACCCTTTTTCTGAACGGGTATCTTAAGTTTAAAACTAGAGTGTCGTAAGTTTAAAACTAGGATGTCGTAAATTTTTTACTTTCTGAACAGGTGTCTTAATTTTATAACTACGGTGTCGTAAATTTAAAATTGGGGTGCCGTAATTTTTTTTGCTTTCTCAATGGATGTCTTAACTTTATAACTACGGTGTCATAAGTTTAAAACTGGGGGTACCGTAATTTTCCTTTGGAATGTCATATAGGTATCTTAACATTTTTTTAATGGGTATCGACTAATAAAAAAGAGCGGTGCAGCCCACGTAGGACTTACTACATCGAAAACGATGTACAAAGACTTTTCCTGCAAGGAAATATACTCCCTGGACACAATAGCTCGGCCCAAGTTTCAAACCCTGTAACATCCTTCGCCTCTGATTTTAAGCCTAGCTAGTTCAATAGAGGATTTCATAACATAAAAAGTTACATACTATGAATTGTTTTAGAAAAATTTTGCATACTTCCGTTGAAATCATACCATTGGGAATGGTAGATAAGTTACATTTTGTTCATCCAAATGCGTAGATTGGAATGCCTCTTGATGCAAATTTACTTGAAGCGCTTTTTAGCCTAACTGGGACCAAACCTCCAAACAAATGGGCGATATTTCTACAGGAAAAGTGACAAAGATTGCAGCATTCCTACTGGAGTAATCTGAACACGAGTTCATCCACAAAGTGGATATCAAGCTTGTTTGGATGCACATTAAATTGTCCCACTCATTAATTCCCGCAAGGAACCACATCTTTTTGTGGTCAAGAAGTCTAGTTATACAAGGAAATTCCGATCTATGTGACTTTGGGTTGGCATCCCACATGTCAAGATGAGCATCATCTATTGAAGTTGATTGGAATGCAGTGCAAAAAAATCCAGATGCCAAAACTTTAACAAAAGAGCAAAAACGAAATCCCAGATCTCTGAAATCAATCAACATTACAAGCACTGGCCGAATTAGTCCACATACAGACCCCCTTGACACTTGAAGAAAGAAAAATTGGAACTGCAAGCCCTTCCACAGCATGGGCCCTGTGACACTGTTGACCTTCTTTAGTGCTAGAGTGAAGCTGATCAAGGGATCTCCATGGATTTCTTGGAATTCCTACATGTCTTTGAGAGTGACACAAGGCCACGCTGATCTTTATTTTTCCATTTTGTCCTTCATGTTGATTTATCTATTTGGTCTATATCACGAGACATATCAAGTTATATCATTCATTCAGCTTAAATAGGCTAACATTTTCCACCTCGGAGTTTGAAAGACCCTACCAAGCAATGAACATATATGGTTTGATATATAAAAAAGACCTTCCAACTGTTGAGTGATCTGGACAGACATATCAAAATGCCCTCCAATAGAAGAAGAACCATGTTCTGTAAAATTTATTTGTCTAAAATTTTTCATGGAAAACTCTAGCATGGGATTTGACCAATGATGCCAATGAGGAAGAGATATTCTCTTAAATTACTATATTTATTGGAGAAGCCGGTTGATTCGAGATAAAGGTTGGACCCGGAACCAGACCAATGTGTGGTTTACTTTGCACACGTGCCAATGTCAAGGAAACCTAGCATTAGATTTTTTGTTTTTTGTTTAAAAAAAAAAAAAAAAGAGAAGAAGCGGTCCAGCCCTCGTGAATATAGTAGTCCTTTTATCACAAGCTTCAGGCTTGTAATTTAAATGGATGTCAGTTATGCTGGCAACTTTTGATGGGTCTAATATTAAAGCTTGACCTTGACGATTAAAAAAGAACAAGAAATTAAGAGGCTCCCCCTGTCACAATCCACAAACGTGACTCCGAATGGTCCAATTATTCCTTACCACCTTTTGGTGAGGGCTTACAGAGGACTTAATTAAGTGGGGGTAAAATTGATGGAATTTCTGGTTCAAAAACAACCTACTGAACTAGAACTAATCTAATAATCTAATAATAAGCACGCAGTTCATGCCCACTTCACCGTCTCTCTCAGAACTCTGAATCTGGACCCAAGTTGATGTTATTAGAATCAAAATCATCTAGCTAGGGCTTACACGTATGCTATAAAAAAGATTTTGAGCTTAGATATCGATCGAACCGGGTCGACCTATATAAGGGTGTCGTTTATGGTTGGCACAAACGTTATAAGCCAACAAGGGGCTCATAGCTGAGAGATGGTCCCTTTGATCCAAAATATTTTACCACGTCAACGTTTGGAGCAGGCGATTCTTTGAACACGATGGGGGAAGTTGTTGTTAGGCAGCAAGCCTACCTTCCTTTGATGTGCGCCAGATTCAGAGAACAAGGTCACCTTTTAATGCCCCAAGTTTAAGCTTTCCCCTCACATCATGGGGCCCATGAAACTCGTGTACATCAAAGGTGTAGGTAGGTGAGGTGGTCCTTTGGACCATCTGGAAGCCAGGACTTACCAAGGAAACAGTGTGGAAGCCCCCCAATGAATCAGGGTGTTGAATAAGCCAAGGAAATTACAACCATGCATGTTTAAGGATTAATGGAGGCTATGAGATTTGTGTAGCTTGATGGTGAGTTTGGCTCATTAATTAGATAGTGTTTGAAATACGGGATAAGAGGGGATATCCCTTGGATATCTTCTCTTATTCCCAAAAATCATAACTATAAGGTAGTGTTTGATATGGGGGATAAGGAAGGATATCCCCTGAATATCCCTCCTTATTCCCAAATGCTATAGCTAGAAGGGATAGGTCTAAAAAATTTAACCAGAAGGGATAACCCATGGTTAACCATGGTTATCCCTTGAACTTATTCTCTAAGGAACCCAGGAACAACAAAGTTATCCCTTGATGGCAGACTTGTAATTTAAAAAAATGCTTATTCCTTAGCTATCCTCTGGATAAATGCTATCCCGTACATTTATCCAAGGATAGCTTTTGGGCTATCAAACACTACCTAAGGGATTAGCAGAGAATAAAGTTAACCAAAGGGATAATCCATGGTTAACCATGGGATATCCCCTCAATTTATTCCCTAGAGAATGTAGGAATAGCCGGTTATTTCTCCAAATAAGAGTAAAAAAAAGGTTATCCTATGGATTTACCTTTTT
>UESW01002149.1:123645-212861 GCA_900491605.1 Calamus simplicifolius
TGTTAAGTGGGTCGAATGATATCCATTGTATTAACCAAATCATGTCTATTAATGTTGTGCAAGCCATATCAAGCTAATTTAATATTATTTATTTAATCAATTATTACATATCTTGTCATATTACCTATATATAATTATATTATGTTCATATTTAAATTTTAAATAATTAACTAATCTTATCATGATAACTCATGTACCATTTATAATTTAAATGGTATACGTATCATGTTATATTACCTATGTAATAATCATATTGTGTTTACATTTAAATTTTAACAAAATTAACTAATCCTATGTCCTATAGTCTTATCTCAGATATTGTACTCCGACATGTCGGCCTTGACTCACACTAGACTGGTGTGATCGCCGTTTGTAACAAAAAAAAATAATAATAATCTTATCAAGCTAACTCATATATCATTATACTTAAACTTTATTACAATATAAGTATGATGTAGAAACACGAATTGCCATTCCTAATATAAATTATATATAATATAAAAAAAAGAATATATATATATCTATACATACATTACCATCATCATTTTTAACCTACCATAAATTGTCAATTTAAAGGCTCAACTAACTTCATCTGTTGTATAGCATAGCAGCCCATTTGTGATACATTTACTGTATAGATATGCAACAGTAATATCTAATAATTTTTAAAAATTACTCGAGAGGTTCATATATATATATATATATATATATATATATATGACCTTGCGAATGGTTGAACGAATGGGCTTATGATGATCATATATACTAATTCTATTAAACAATTTCTTAAAGAAATAATTCAACAAAATGGGAAGATGATCCAGCAATCAAAGATGCTGGAAAATTTTTCTTTCAAAAGAATCAAAAATGTTTGTGTAAACGAAGTTCAAAAATGGTTGTTTAGGGCCCTATTTGCTATTGGTTGCACCAGCGAGGTTGTGTGGAAGACTTTGCTGGCTGAGTGTGGGACATCCAATCAAATAAAAAGAATCGAATAAAGAGCTTACGTTAAATAATAATAATAATAATAATAATAATAATAAGAGGGGCTTAAGGAGCTGTCGCCTTCATCCAAGTCAAGGATTGGATAGCGCTAGACTTGTTTGAGATAGCCGTCGCTTTTCCCTTCTTTAAGTACTCCTACGGTCTATTTGAACTTTGAAGATACGTGTTGGAATAAAAGAGTCTAAAATTTATTGCTATGTAAGGTGTGTATCATATTATCCTAAAAACTAATTTTATCCTCTCATGTACATTATTGATGAATTATCCTTAAGATATAACTATGCGGCTTGTTTTGAACACCTGCAAGCACAAACAAAGTGCAACTAATTAAAAGTTTATTTTAAGGCTTAAAAAATTATAAAACAAATTAAAAAAATAAAATATTTAAAAAAATTAAAGAGTACGCAAAAAATTGTTATGTAACTAAGTCTAAATCGAGAGCCTATTTATAAGCTTAGTATAAAAGGAATGAATTATACCTAAAGTTAGCTTCTATTTTATAAATCTTAAAATAATAATACCAAAAGAATCATCAATAAACGTTAAAAACTAACAGCTTTCTTTTGAGTTGGTAACCTAGTAGAGTTACATGCATTACTATGAACTAGACCAAGTAGGTTTAAACTAGAGATACACACATTACTATGAACTAGACTAAGTATGTTTGAATTTCTGTTTGTAGATTTAAAAGGTTTTTTTTAGAGCATTTGGCTTAAACACAAACTTCAAACTCGTGATTTTTTTACTTTTAATTTTATTAAGATGAACTTTTAAAATTAAATTAAGATTAGACATCTGTTGAATTCTATCAAGATTCATACGCCTAGCCTATCATGCAAGATATTGGAAGATTCACATGATCTTTCATTGGGCACATAAATACATCATAAAGTGTTAGAATCTTTTCATTAAGTGTCATAATTTTTTCAGATTTAATTTAGATCCACTCATCCTTTCTTTAGTTCTTGTGCTAAAGAGTTGTTCTTAAGAATTACACCTCCTTCACTTAATTTTTGAAAGATTAAAAAAAAAATAAGTGATCAAAACAAACATAGCTCCTGAATCAAGCCACTATTCACAAGATAATTGAGTTAGATTTACTAGGGATTTTAAATTAACTGACCTAAATGAAGGTTTGTTGGTACCATTTTTAACCATGTTCACTTGTGGTTTGGTTGCATCTTTGCTCAATAGTTTGATCTTGTTATGGCAATAGTCTTTCATTATATGGTTCATTCACCCACACATAAGGAGAAAGTCTTATTCTTCTTTAGTTTTGGTTTGCTCGGGCTTGATTTGGTTAGCAGCGTTGAAAAAGCCTAAAGGGTTGGTTAAATCTATTTTGAAAGTTCTTCCACTTAGGTTTGATATGGCTAAGATTAAAAGGATTTTGTTCGACTTAGTCAGATTTATTTTAGGTTCAAAATCAGACCTTCGCTTAAGTTTAACACAATGCTGTTCTTTAATCCAAATAAAGTTGATGACTTCTATCAAGATCGAGTTACTTTTTTATTACTTAGCTTTTGCAAAAAAGTTTTATCAGAATGGAGAAAGAGAGTCAACTAAGGCTTCAACTTTATAGCTCTTAAAGAACTTGCACCCGATTAACTTACCCTTTTGGAAGGAGTCTTGAAATTCATGGATATAGATATCTATTAGTTTAGATTTTATCTTAATATATTTTGAATTTTTAAAATATTGAATAGGTTCAAACCGACATCATTCACTCCATACTCAGCCTTAAGGGCATCTTATATTTTCTTGGCAATCTTGGTAGGGAGATAGATATCATAGAAATCAACGGAAGGTGTCAAGGATTCTATGCTTGTAGTGAAAGCCTTTTTTTTAGGAGTTTTAGAGATGGATGTGGAGGATAAGGTTTCAAATGGACTAGGAGAACTTGGCTGAGACTAGTATCATAGGAGGATTTTGGATTAAGGAACTCAATGGCTAAGAATCGCTCAAGAGTGATAAGTTAGTATCTAAGTTGGCTTTGCTACCTTCTATAAAAAGACTCATTAAATTTCTCAAGTTTAATGGCACTAAAGTCATTAAAAGTTATTTATAAATGATTGAGTTGTTTAGTTGATTTTGCACAACATAAGTTTTAAGGTTTAGTCTCATAATTTTAATTTAGTTTAGGGGCTTTCAAACAATTTCTAGATTAAAATTTAAATGCAACAAAAAATTTAAAAGTATTAATTAAGCATAAAATTAATTAGGCAAATTCAAATTCAAATTCAAATTTTAATTCCAAAATTTATAATTTGAATTTTTGAAATTTGATTTTTGGAAGGTTCCGTGTTAAAATATTTTTTTTGAAATTTTGTTTTCAATATATTTTTTTAAATTTTGCATGGATTTCAGAACAATAGAATTTTTTATTATTTTGCACAGATTTCAAAGTAGAAGAATTTATTTTTTGAAAATAGATTTTTAATAATATTTTTTTACTAAAAATTAGATTTTTAAATATTTTCTATAATATTAAATATATTTTTTGAAATTATATTTTCAAAGTTATTAAAATAGTATAAGTAAATTGTTAAAAAATTAGAAATTTTATTAATTTATTAGAACTATAAATATTTTTTTCTATCTTTCTAGTAATTTTTAGGGTAATAGAAAATTAGTCCTTGGACTATTAGAACAAAAGAGCCAAACTAACTAAGGATAATAAATGTTAATTAAAGATAACAAAATTAAATTAGAGATGGTTGAATGTGCTTGGATTGAAGCATCTATCATACTAGTGTAAGGACTAATTTCACCTTCTTATATATATTGTTAGGGGGTTGCTTGTAAGTTACAACATACAATGGTTTGATTTGATCTGAATTTTTTACTATGGGTACAATCGAATAAAAGTATGATCCAAAAAGTTTTCGGAGGCCTAGAAGCTTTGAAAGAAAAAAAATTGAGAACTAAAAATTTAAGAAAATTTAGAAGGGTAAAGAAAAATTATTGTGTATTTAGACCGCAAACCTACCTCCTATTTATAAGCTTGGTCCAACGGTTGTATCGCATTGGAAAGCAATAAATCACATGCCGTATAATTCCTTTTCATGTGAAATCTACGTTGTTGGAAGATTATTGAAAAATTATATACCCCAATCTTTTGATTTTGATGATTACTAAAAGCCATGAGTATGATAAAAGATGCAATGAGTTTACTTACATGTGCAAAGAATTTATTTTGAACAATCAATGAGAATGTTAAAGTTTGACATTAATCATTTTGAAAGTAACTTTAAGCTCAATGTTTAAACTTTCAAAAAGAAATTTTATAATTCATAGATTAATCAATGAGTTTTTGGAATACTTCTTGAATTAATTCTTAATGTCAATTTTATTGAATTCAAGTCAAAACAATGATTTAAAATGAATCTGGAACGTTTTTAAAGTGAATCAGAAAACTTTTGATTTTTGATACATTCCGAAGCCGACTCATGAGTTTCAGAGTCGACTCCCCTCAGAGAACAGAAATGTCTATCTGTCTCGAGTCGACCCACGTAATTTCACGAGTCGACCCCCGATTTTGTCGAGCCGACTCCATGACTGTGCGAGTCGACTTCGCTCAGACACCAGAGGTATATTTTTCTGAGCACTTCGCGAGTCGACCCCAACTTTCATGAGTCGACCCCCGACTTTCAGGAGTCGACACTTTACTTTTGGTGAGTCGACCCTCAAACTTTCTGAGCATTTCTATTTTTAGTATAACGAGCTCGAGCCGACTCGGGAAAAGCATGAGTCGACTCCAGCAAATCTGGGCGAGATTTTTACGGATGCCAACTCAGCTCCAACGGTAAGATTTTTGATTAACGGCTATTTTTCTTTGTGTCTAACGGCTATATTCTTGCAGAATCTATAAATAGAGAAGCCATTTTCAAATCCAAGAGAGACGAATAGAGAGATATTTATTTCAAAGAAAAAGAAAGAAAAATCGGAAAAACAGAGCTTTAGTTGAAAAAATCCGTGATTCAAAATAGAGTGAAAGAAAGAGTGTGAAATCAAAGGAAGTTCCTTCTGTGTTCAAGCTCAAATCCAAGGAAGCTTCTGAAGAAAATCCAAGTGCTATTCTAGAGTATCTCAAGAGATTTCCACCGCTCAAAGAAAAGAGGAAAAGCCCAAATCAACTCCAACTCATCTTCCGTGAAGAATCCAAGCTGAGGCCGGGTTCTACACTTCAAAGGAGTTGAAGAAAAGAAGAAAAGCTCAAAGCCAACCAACTGCAAATCAGGCTTATCTAAACTCTATTCTTACAATTGTTTATCTGCTCATTAAGGAGCCTTGTAACTAAACAAACAATATTTCTATTCTTTGTGTCTAGCTCAATCTGGGGGATTGAACTAGAGGAGGTAGTCTTACCTCAGTTCAAGCTTGGTTAAGCTTGGTTAAGGGTTTTTGTGCTGGTGAGCCCTTGAAAACCAGCTGGGTTTGTTGTGTGCCCGGGAAAACAACAAGTTTGAGTTGTGAGCTTGTAAAACAACTCTGCTGTAATCTAGGTGATTATAGTGTGGACCCAAGTGAATCTTGGGAGTGGACGTAGGTGTTGGATACACCGAACCACTATAAAATCCTTAGTGTTTGCCGTGATCTATTGTCTCTATCTCTATCTCTGTTTTATTCACTGCTATTTATCTTTGCTTTGCATTTGTCTTCATTCATCTCAAGCTAAATAATTTAAAAGGCTAATTTTTAAAGAACCCAATTCACCCCCCCCTCTTGGGTTGTCATCTGGGCCAACAATTGGTATCAGAGCTAGTGCTCATTAGATTTTGATCACACGATCAAGAGCTAAAGTTCCAAATGGCAACACAAGTTGGTTCATTTGCTGAAGGTCATTCTACGAATAGACCTCCACTTTTAATGGCTCAAATTATTCTTATTGGAAAGCTAGAATGAGGATATTCATTCAAGCTTCTGATTATGAGCTATGGGGTGTTATAATTAATGGACCTAGTACACCCACACATGTTATAGATGGCACTATTGTTCCTAAGCCCGAAAGGGACTGGAATGATAATGATAGGAAAATGGCACAGCTCAATGCTAAGGCCATGAATGTTTTATATTGTTCTCTTGATGCTAATGAATTAATCGTATCTCTACTTGTAATTCCGCTAAAGAGATATGGGATAGATTAGAGGTTACCCATGAGGGAACCAATCAAGTTAAAGAATCTAAGATTAATACTTGTCATAAATATGAATTTTTAGCATGGAACAATCTGAAACCATTGCATGCATGTACACTAGATTTACGGATATTGTAAATGGTTTGAAAAGTCTTGGTAAGACATATACTAACTCTGAACTTGTTCGAAAAATTCTTAGGTCATTACCAAGATCATGGGAAGCAAAAATGACTGCAATCCAAGAAGCTAAGGACCTCAACACTTTACCCTTAGAGGAGCTTCTAGGATCCCTTATGACCCATGAGCTGACTATGAGGCAGCATGTTGAGGAGGACTCAAAGAAAAAGAAAGTTATTGCCCTCAAAGCTGCAAAAGAAGAAGAGAGCAGCAGTGATGATGATGATGATAATGATGAAGAGACTGCTCTCTTGGCAAAGAAATTTAAGAGATTTATGAGGAGAAAGAAACCCTTCCACAAGAAAAAATTTGGAGCTAAGTGGGAAGGAGAAAAGGATAAAAATAAGGACAAGGACAAAGAAAAAGAAAAAGACCCCTTGACTTGCTATGAATGTAATAAACCGGGGCACTTTAGAAATGAATGTCCTAGATTGAAGAAAGCCTACAAAAAGAAAAAGAAGGCTTATATGGCGACATGGAGTGACAGCGAGGAATCTTCTTCCGAAGAAGAAGAGCAAAAGAAGTCGCAAACGTATGCTTTATGGCGGACGACAATGACGAGGTATGTTCCGACAACCCTTGCGATGAATTTGCTTTCGATGAACTTTTTGATGCCTTTAATGAACTTGTTGGGGATTTTAAAATTTTGAAAAAGAAATATAAGTTTTTGAAAAATGAAAACTTAGCCTTCATTCATGAAAAAGAAAATCTTAACAATGAAATTAAGAAACTTAAATCTGAAAATGAAATTTTAATGAATGAAAAGGAATCAATCTCAAATGAAAAAGATAAACTAAAGGATGAGGTTGAAAAACATAAAACATAGTTGATAAGTTTACATTAAGTTCAATTAAATTAGACATGTTGTTAAATAGTCAAAAAGCTGTTTTTGACAAAGCCGGATTAGGATATAACACTTTAAGGAAACAAAAATCACTTAAAAATATTTTTGTAAGTGCTGGCCAAAGTAATTTCACATGCTTTAAATGTAATCAAAAGGACATAAATCATATGAATGTAAAAATCTGAAACCTAATAAAAACTTAAATGTTAAAGGGAAGAAAATATGGGTTCCGAAAGGAACAATATTTGTTGGTACTAACCATGAAGGACCCAAGAAAGCTTGGGTACCTAAACATAAAGTCTGATTTCATTGCAGGAATGTCTTGTGGCCAAGAGATCAAAGAGAAAGTGGTATCTTGATAGTGGCTGCTCAAGACATATGACGGGTGACAAAGAAGAATTCATCACCCTAGAAGAAAAGAAAGGAGGAGTTGTTACATTTGGCGACAATGGCAAAGGCCAAATCTTGGGGTTTGGTAACATTCAAATAACTCCCTCCACGTTTATTGAGAATGTACTTTATGTTGATGGTTTAAAGCACAACTTAATTAGTATAAGTCAATTATGTGATAAAGGTTTTAAAGTATCATTTGAATCTTCTTTATGCACTGTAACTAATCCCATTGATAATAGCATTGTTTTATTGGAAATAGAAATGGCAATGTATATATGATTGACTTAGACAATTGTCTACAATAATCATTGCTTAGTTGCTAATAATGCTAATATGAATGAGACTGGTTGGTTGTGGCATCGAAGATTAGGTCACGCAAGCACACACCTAATTTCAAAACTAATTAGAATGGATTTAGTAAAAGGTTTACCTAAATTAGATTTTGAAAATAAAATATGTGATGCATGTCAGTTTGGAAAACAAACAAGAAGTTCTTTCAAATCTAAAAATATTGTTTCAACTTCTAGGCACTAGAGCTACTTCACATGGACCTTTTTGGACCAACTAGAACCACAAGTCTAGGAGGAAAGAAATATGGTCTTGTGATAGTAGATGATTACTCTAGATTCACTTGGGTAATGTTTTTAGCTCACAAAGATGAGACTTTCTCGATATTCATGAAATTCTTCAAGAAAGTAACAAATGAGAAAAACACTACCATAGTGTCTCTAAGAAGTGATCATGGAACTGAATTTGAAAATCACTTATTTGAAAGTTTTTGCAATGAAAATGGTATTAATCATAATTTTTCTGCACCTAGGACCCCACAACAAAATGGTGTAGTTGAAAGGAAAAATAGGACTCTAGAAGACATGGCCCGTACCATGCTATGTGAAAGTAAACTCCCGAAATACTTTTGGGCGGAAGCTATTAACACAGCATGTTACATCCTAAATAGAGCCTTAATAAGACCTATTTTAAAGAAAACACCTTATGAATTATGGCATGATAGAAAACCCAATATAAAATATTTTCATGCATTTGGTTGTAAATGTTTTGTTCACAATAATGGTAAAAATAATTTAGGCAAATTTGATGCTAAATCTGATGAAGGAATATTCTTAGGATACTCAATAACTAGTAAAGCATATAGAGTATTTAACAAGAAAACTTTAGTTGTTGAAGAATCAATTCATGTAGTTTTTGATGAATCTTTAGCACATTCTGAAAAATTTGATGATGAAGATACAAACATAATTGAAAAAGATCTTGAAAAATTAAATATTGATGTATCTTCAGATCAAGAGCTAAAGATAATGATTCACCTAAGGATGATGATACTAACGCTAATCATAATGATGTAGATCTACCTAGGGATTGGAGATATGCTTATAGTCACCCTAAGGAATTGATTATAGGTGATCCATCTCAAGGAATAAGAACTAGATCATCCATGAGAAACATTAGTAATCATCTTGCATTTGTATCACAAATTGAACCTAAAACTATTGAAGAAGCTGAAAAAGATAATAATTGGATGTTAGCAATGCAAGAAGAATTAAATCAATTTACAAGAAATAATGTATGGACCTTAGTTGAAAGACCTAAAAATCATTCTGTTATAGGATCAAAATGGATATATAGAAATAAACTAGATGAAAATGGCATAGTAATTAGAAACAAAGCTAGATTAGTTGCAAAAGGATATAATCAAGAAGAAGGTATTGATTTTGATGAAACCTTTGCACCGGTAGCTAGATTAGAAGCCATTAGGCTATTACTTGCATTTGCATGTCATATGAATTTTAACTTATTTCAAATGGATGTAAAAAGTGCATTTTTAAATGGATTTATAAATGAAGAAGTATATGTAGAACAACCACCAGGTTTTGAAGATCACGAATTTTCAAATCACGTTTTTAAATTGCACAAAGCAT
Organism: Calamus simplicifolius; assembly: GCA_900491605.1. Taxonomy (NCBI): domain Eukaryota; kingdom Viridiplantae; phylum Streptophyta; class Magnoliopsida; order Arecales; family Arecaceae; genus Calamus; species Calamus simplicifolius. The sequence continues at coordinate 133,139 of UESW01002149.1, forward strand.
TATATGGTTTGAAACAAGCACCTAGAGCTTGGTATGATAGATTAAGTAAATTCTTAATTGAAAATGATTTTATAAGAGGAAATGTTGATAAAACCTTGTTTTTGAAAAGAAAAGGTAAAGATTTATTAGTAGTTCAAATATATGTTGATGACATCATTTTGGTGCTACTAACAATATTCTATGTCAAGAGTTTGCTAAGTTGATGCAGGGAGAATTTGAAATGAGCATGATGGGAGAACTCAACTTCTTCCTTGGACTCCAAATCAAACAAAGCAAAGAGGGAATCTTCATCAACCAAACAAAATACACAAGAGAAATCCTAAAGAAGTTTGGTATGGAATCAATTAAACCCCTCGGAACACCAATGAGTCCTTCATGCAAGCTGGACAAAGATGAAGAAGGTAAGAAGATTGATCAAAATATTATCGAGGTATAATCGGATCCCTACTTTACTTAACGCAAGTAGACCAGATATAATGTTTGCTGTTTGCTTATGTGCTAGATTTCAGTCTGAACCTAAAGAATCACATTTAATTGCTGTTAAAAGAATACTAAGATATGTAAGTGGAACAAAAAATGTAGGTTTATGGTATTCTAGAGACTCCACATTAAATTTGATTGCATACACTGATTCTGATTATGCTGGATGTAAGTTAGATAGAAAAAGCACAAGTGGTGCATGCCAATTCTTAGGAAGTAACTTAATCTCATGGTTTAGCAAAAAGCAAAATTCAGTTGCATTATCAACTACTGAAGCTGAATATGTAGCAGCTGGAAGTTGCTGTGCTCAAATCCTATGGATTAAGCGACAACTTGAAGACTATGGTATCACACTTGATAAAACACCTATAAGATGTGATAACACAAGTGCAATTAATCTAACAAAAATCCAATTCAACATTCAAGAACAAACACATAGAAATTAGATATCATTTTATAAGAGAACATGTTGCAAATAATGAAATTGTCTTGACTATGTTAACACTGAAGAACAATTAGCAGACATATTTACAAAACCCTTAAGTGAAGAAAGATTCTGTTATCTTAGAGGAGAGTTAGGGATTTGTGATCCATTAGAATGAATTTGAAACCCCTAAGGAAATTTTATCTAAGATTCTTTCAAATCCTTGATCTTTAAGGAAATCTTATCTAGAATTCATATCTAATTGATCATCAAATCCAATGATTATTTTATCAATTTTCATGATCAATTCCGGACACATTTCAGAAATTTCATGTTTTTGCTCTGAAATGGTCTCGGAGCCGACTCGGTGCGTATCGGAGTCGACTCCTGGTTTCTGCTGAAACTCTCGGGTCGACCCCTTCTCGGCGCGAGTCGACTCCACTTCGGGATGGTTTTCTGTGACTGTCCGGAGTCGACCCCTTGCTTTGCGAGCCGACTCGAAGTGGTCCCAGGTTGATTTATCTAGGGCAGAGTCGACTCGCCGTTCATTTCAAACTTTCCAATCTCTCAAAATACTCTCTCCAAAATATCTCCAGACCTTCCAAATTCCCAAAATCACTGATTAATACTTCCAATCGACCAATGGCACCCAAAACTCGAGGTTCCAATCTTGCTGCGGCCGGTGTGAAGAGGAAGAGAGCCGTGAGGAAGACGGTGAGGCGTCCGGTCCGTGAGCCTTCTCCAAGCACGGATTCCACTTCATCTTCAACCCCCAATGCTTCTCCAGCCACTACTACTTCTCAGGTAGATAGATTAGCAGATAGAATCATCACCACGGGTAGGAAAGTGGATTTTGAACTTTTTGAAGCAGAGGGATTTTTATTAGGGAGACAATTGATAGAGATGGGATGGGAGAAGATCTGTTCACTGGATTGCCCTACTTATCCGCTCTTGTGAAGGAGTTTTATAAGAACTTGTCTAGAGGAGATCATGGTCTCATAAGCACTGTGAGAGGAATAGGATCTCTGTGACTGTAGAGCTTCTGTCTAGACTATTGGATCTACCCTTATCAGGGACTGCACATTTTCTTCTGAAGACCGAAGCCCTGCTCTTGCTAGATTATTAAACCGAGATGTTGTCGGTTTTGAAGAAGTTTTTGCCAACCAATTATCATTAGAACTGAGATTGCTTCATAACATTTGCAGTAGGATACTTTTTCCCAAAATAGGAAGATTTGATTATGTATCTGAAAGGGACATCTTTGTGATGGATGCTATTGTTACGGGCAAACCAATAAACCTTCCCAGTATGATTCTTTGGTACATTGCTGACTGTGGAGGAAAAAGGAAATCAAGCTTGCCCTATGGTATGATCCTCACCAAGATCTTCAGAGTCAAGGAATTGTTATATCTGACAGTGAGCCAATGAGGAACCTGAGGCATACAGACTTTTATAGCTTGGCCACCATTCATCGGATGGGTTTTATTAAGAAAAATGGAAAATGGGAGAGGAAAGGATTAGTAGAAGAGAGAGCTACGGATGTTGAGGCACCAGGTCCATCAGTTAGACAATTCACCTGCACCTCCGAGCCCTCCTACTTCTGCACCTGCTCCTACCCGCTCAGTCATTTGATCAAGCTTCATCCTCTTCTGCTGGCTTCTCAGATCTACAATTAATGCAACTCAAAGGACTTTTAGATGATCAATCAGAAAAACTTAAATCAGAGTTTGAGAATAAGTTCATGAATCTAAAGGAGACTCTATACTCACTTGATGATCGGATCACTAAAATTGAGTCTACTCTGCACTTCTTCGGAATCTTTAAGTGGAGATCTCAAGAACATTTTTGAAGAGCTTAAAGATATTTGCGGAGATGGCGAAACCTACTCTAAGCAATGCAGAGCTACAAGATAAAATCAACTGCTTGCACCTTTGTAGATGAGAGCTAAAGATTATGTAAAAATACAACTGATGGAATGAAGAACATAGTTGATCATTTGACTAGGATTGTTAGAACTCATTTCTAATGTATTAGATTTTCAATCCTTACTATGTATTGAAGTTATTGTTATGTTTTACATTTTGATATCAATGTATTAGACACTTTAATGTATTAGACTCTTTGATGAAATGAAATGTCAATTTTGATTACTCAATGTAATTCTTTCTATCAATGAATGAATGAATGTTTATGCTTCTCTACCTTTTTGTTGATAACAAAAAAGGGGGAGAGTTTTATAGTTTTATGATTGAATATGCATATGAGAAAATCAAATTAATCAATGAGATAATTAATTGAATGATTAAGTTTCATAGGGGGAGCTACCTCATTCAGGGGGAGCCTAAGCCTATTTATGAAATCAAAATAAATTCACAAATCATCTTGCATAAACTCAATGTTTTTGTCATCATCAAAAAGGGGAGATTGTTGGAAGATTATTGAAAAATTATACCCCAATCCTTTTGATTTTGATGATTACTAAAAGCCATGAGTATGATAAAAGATGCAATGAGTTTATTTACATGTGCAAAGAATTTATTTTGAACAATCAATGAGAATGTTAAAGTTTGACATTAATCATTTTGAAAGTAACTTTAAGCTCAATGTTTAAACTTTCAAAAAGAAATTTTATAATTCATAGATTAATCAATGAGTTTTTGGAATACTTCTTGAATTAATTCTTAATGTCAATTTTATTGAATTCAAGTCAAAACAATGATTTAAAATGAATCTGGAACGATTTTAAAGTGAATCAGAAAACTTTCTGATTTTTGATACGTTCCGGAGCCGACTCATGAGTTTCAGAGTCGACTCCCCTCAGAGAACAGAAATGTCTATCTGTCTCGAGTCGACCCACGTAATTTCACGAGTCGACCCCCGATTTTGTCGAGCCGACTCCATGACTGTGCGAGTCGACTCCGCTCAGACACCAGAGGTGTATTTTTCTGAGCACTTCGCGAGTCGACCCCAACTTTTCATGAGTCGACCCCCGACTTTCAGGAGTCGACACTTTACTTTTGGTGAGTCGACCCCCAAACTTTCTGAGCATTTCTATTTTTAGTATAACGAGCTCGAGCCGACTCGGGAAAAGCATGAGTCGACTCCAGCAAATCTGGGCGAGATTTTTACGGATGCCAACTCAGCTCCAACGGTAAGATTTTTGATTAACGGCTATTTTTCTTTGTGTCTAACGGCTATATTCTTGCAGAATCTATAAATAGAGAAGCCGTTTTCAAATCCAAGAGAGACGAATAGAGAGATATTTATTTCAAAGAAAAAGAAAAGAAAAATCGAAAAAACAGAGCTTTAGTTGAAAAAATCCGTGATTCAAAATAGAGTGAAAGAAAGAGTGTGAAATCAAAGGAAGTTCCTTCTGTGTTCAAGCTCAAATCCAAGGAAGCTTCTGAAGAAAATCCAAGTGCTATTCAAGAGTATCTCAAGAGATTTCCACCGCTCAAAGAAAAGAGGAAAAGCCCAAATCAACTCCAACTCATCTTCCGTGAAGAATCCAAGCTGAGGCCGGGTTCTACACTTCAAAGGAGTTGAAGAAAAGAAGAAAAGCTCAAAGCCAACCAACTGCAAATCAGGCTTATCTAAACTCTATTCTTACAATTGTTTATCTGCTCATTAAGGAGCCTTGTAACTAAACAAACAATATTTCTATTCTTTGTGTCTAGCTCAATCTGGGGGATTGAACTAGAGGAGGTAGTCTTACCTCAGTTCAAGCTTGGTTAAGCTTGGGTTAAGGGTTTTTGTGCTGGTGAGCCCTTGAAAACCAGCTGGGTTTGTTGTGTGCCCGGGAAAACAACAAGTTTGAGTTGTGAGCTTGTAAAACAACTCTGCTGTAATGTAGGATGATTATAGTGTGGACCCAAGTGAATCTTGGGAGTGGACGTAGGTGTTGGATACACCGAACCACTATAAAATCCTTAGTGTTTGCCGTGATCTATTGTCTCTATCTCTATCTCTGTTTTATTCACTGCTATTTATCTTTGCTTTGCATTTGTCTTCATTCATCTCAAGCTAAATAATTTAAAAGGCTAATTTTTAAAGAACCCAATTCACCCCCCTTTTGGGTTGTCATCTGGGCCAACACACGTGATAGCTTGAATCACACACTCCATATGATTCTTTTGGATAATTATGAAAATCAACGAATATGGCCTCTTAACGAATCAAAAGTTTTTTTTTTTTTTTTTTTCTAAAACCGATTCTTACCCAGAGCCATTGTGTGACAGCACGAATCACGCGTGCCAAGCTCAGAAAGAAAGCACAAGATGCGTGTTAGGAAATCTGCCAATCCAAGTGCTGCCTCTTCAAAGGTTAAGCTATTTTTTTCTTCCTTTTAAGACAATTACCATTATATGGGTCAATGATTATAATTTTTTTAAAAAATATTTTTTATTCAATAATACATACATGCACACACATGTATGGTGATGGAGAGGATGGTATCTTACTTTTGTATTTGTACTTTCGTGAGATCATGCATGAACAGACAAGAGATTGAATTTGGATCATGAACATTTAGTTTTCAAAGAAGAACATGCTGATGATGAGGATGGAATTAGGCTGTAAGTTGACTTTTGTATGCATAGAGAGAGATGCATATACACTACAACAAAAAAGAAGGATAACAATCCTTTTTTTTCCTACGCTTTTAGAAAGCGTCGTTAACTAAAAGCATCGGCGGTTAATGACGCTTAAAAGCGCCAAGAGTTCTTGACAAAAAAATTAAAATTTTTTTAACGGATACCAATGCTTTTTAGTATCGGCATTGTAATTTATCTAATGCCGGGTGATGGGATCATACTTCTATTTCAATTTTTACACCACGCAATTCCCTTCTGCTCCTTGATTTATGGTTCAAGTCTCATTCCTGCCTCTTTCTCTCTCGTCTGAGATCTCAAATTTTTTCTCTCCACCTTCGGCTTCTTTGCTACTCCCCATTTCGACCTCTAACCGCCCCCACCGCGGATGCCCCACTCTTCTTCGGCCGCTGAAAGTTTAGCTAAAGAGGGAATGGTGGACGCTGGTGCTGACGGTGGTTGTGGGAAGTGAAGGCAGAGGAGGCCGTGAGAAGATTCCAGACAGCAGAGGCAAAGTTCTTGAGGTAGTCCTTGAACACCTCCTCGTTCTTGTTCATTTTGAGCTGGAGATCTCATAGATGGCGGTACGGAGGGCATCGATGGTACCCTCGGTCTCGACGGCTGGTGAGTTGGTGGTGGTGAGGTAGCTTCGGAACTAGGTCATCCACTCCCGCATGGGGTCGTCGAAGAACTCGGGGAGCTCGGTGGAGTTCAAGGAGTGGAAGATCCTACAGCTGAGGCGCTGGCACTCAAAGAAGGGGCACAAGATGTCAGGGAGCTGGCGGTGGCATTGGCGGAGAAGAATTGGGCGGCCTTGACGAAGACCTCAGGGAGGGGGGGGGGGGCAGCAAAGCCGTCGAGGCAGTACTTGAGGTCGAGGCAGAGGGCGGAGGTGTCGGTGGAGTGGCGGAACTTGAGCAAGAGGGAGTTGGTGGCGCCGAGGAGGCCGTTGACGATGGAATAGTTGGCGGCGGAGCTGAGGTTGGAGATGAGCTCAGGGAGGAGGGAGGGCCAGGACAAGGGAAAGTCATGGGAACTGATGATGGAGAGGGCCTCAGAGAGTTGAGGACGGATGCAACATGGGACTTTGAGCATGGGGGAGACAATGAGGGCTTTGATCTAGTTATTCTCGGCGTCTAGAATGGGGGGGGGTTGTCGGAGGAGGAGGGGGTCCAACGAGAGCGAAGGTGGTTCTTGAAGTGGACCGCGACAGCGAGGCGGATCTTCTCATCGAAGGGGTCAGCAGAGATGACGTTGATGACAGCGAGATCATCAATGTAAAAGCGTTGGGACACTATTTTTTATACATTTATATAAAAAAATGTATTGCCGATGCTTTAAAGCGTAGGCAAGATCAAGATTTTTCGTTTCCACTCCCGCTTTTTCGATGCTTGTAAAAGCGTTGGGGCACTATTTTTTTGATGCTTTTAAGCGTCGGCAAATTACATTTTTAGAGATAGTCAAAATTTGTTGTAGTGATATATATGTATACGCATGCATATTGTTCATTACTTTATATACCCTAAAAATTAACTTAATGATTACTTATACCATGTGGTTTGGTGAGAAAGAAGACATGAACTTTCATATTGGTTACATCATTTTACGATAATATTCATCTTATTTATAGGTATGTATAAAAACAATATTTCAACAGTATTTATTGCTACCCCGAGGTAAGATTAAGCACATGAGGGATGAGAGGGTGGATTAAATATTTTAATAAGATATAAATTTTTCTCTAATAAAAATCATATGTTTGAGCAAAATACAATGCACAAAAATTTATTAAAATTTCATCTGATAAGTCTCAATTAAGATACATTTCCAAATATTTAGGCTTAGATAATTATTATGCTAGTCAGTCTTTCTCTTCTCTCAAAATAATCATACATCTACAATTTCTAAGAAAAGGTTATATATCTCATCACAAATATTAGTTGTTGTAATAGTTTGGCTGAACTTCTAAGGCGCATATTAACTTGAAGAATATATATCCCAAGAGTTCATAATTGTAAGAGATCAAATGAATGGTAACTTGGCAGCAATCTACCCACAGCAAGGTTAAGTAATTAGTTTGCCATGAAGCGCTGTGAATGTTGGTGGTCAAGTCGGCCATCACTTTGCTCCGTGCGATGATGACATGGTACATTACCTTTGATTTAGGTTAGTTTTGTGTTGTGCTTGGTCACCTAGTGGAAAGTAAATACGAGACCGTAGGTTGTCAATCTTACTCTGAGAGGTGCTTTGATTTCCATCTAATTTCCAGGGGAAGGGATTTGAAAGTCCAATTGGGCTATCAATAAAACTAGATGCATGCCAGTGCGATGCAAGGATGCTAATATGGATAAAATTATTTTTTATTTTTATATTATAAATTTTTATTTTTATTTTAAAGTTATAGTTTGTTTTACTTATTTCCTCCAACATCCAGAATCAAAGAAGCGTAAGTTATATAAATTATATATTAGATAAATATTTTTTCTAAACTATAAAAGAATTTATAATTTACCTTGTTGGTCAATGTATTTTCCACCAATATTGATAACCATGGGCTCATATGTGTATTCTTCTTAGATATAATTAATTAGCAACATAGGAAAACATAATATTTATAGCGTAGCTTTGGAGTCAAAGCCATGGGCCAACCAAACACAGGCCATGTAGGGACGAGAAAAAAATTAAAGAAAGAAAGAATATAGAATGTGGATATAAGAATATGAGTATATGAATATAATATTTAAAACTTATTTATTTGACAAGAAAAGGCACTGATTTTATGGTCTAAAACATACTATGCATGTTAAGGTAAATGAGTTTTTTTTTTTTTTTTTTTGACAAAGAAAATATGTCCATTTCCACAAGTAAAGAGCCAAAAAATGAATGGAATTACTGGACATGCTAGCAATTTACTCCTTGCCAGTTGCCCATGGCGTACATACACCAAGAGAGCATTTCCCACAATTAAGGGCCAAAACTTACAACCATTACGCTGTAACCTAGTTTTTTTTTTGTACGCTCTCTTACATATCATTCATTCTATAATCTTTTATTATTATTTTTTTTTCCCAAGGAACAGACTACCAAGGTAACAACCATTAGTACACGACACTCTATGAATGCAAGTCATACTTGAAGACTCCTTTGAGAGCTTTACTAGAAAGTTATTAGATTCTTATTCCTGAAAAGGATTTTCAATTTTTTTTTTTTTTTTATAGATTTCCACGTGCTACTTTTGGTACTCATAGCACTGTAACTGATGCTGGGGTGATTAAATGGATGAAGGACTTAACATGAGAATAAGTATTTTCTACAATGTTTTGTGGAAAAGTAATACTGTAGAAAAATATGCTTTTTTTAATAATTTCATTGTTTAACAACTCGAAAAATAATATATGTAACAATAATTTATGATCTTGTCCAAAATGATTAATCAGGAAGATATTATTATAAACTTCTCATTATCGTGACATCCCCAACAATTGAATATTATCTATTTTCATTCAGCGAGGAAACCATAAAGCTCAAAGAAAAAAGATAAAAAATTTAAGCATTCATCCTTTATTTTTTTTTTTCTTATTTTCAAAAATAAAAAAAATAGTTTTATTTTCTTTTTAAACTTTTGGCTTAGTCATACCAGAAGCTGGACTCCAATGATGCATTAATGGAATATTAATTACAAGACCATATCCCATGGCAATGCCGTCGTCAACTGGGGAATTTGAAAAGAATTTTTTGGCAAAATTTCATCGAATGAAGACAGAGAGAAGCCAGTCGAAGATCTTATATTTAAAAATAATAAATGTTAATCTCAAAGGACGACGACGAATCAGACGCTTCCACGGCAAACCTGGCACCAAGAAAGCCAGTCGCCGGGGGGACTCCAAACACGTGTCACAAAAAAGGAGCAAGACACGGGGATGAAATAAGTACACGTGAGGGCAGCTGATCCTTCCAGTCCCATCCATTGAATCTTTTGGGAAGATGCATGAATCTACCGTGGACTGTGACTGCTGCCAACGTTGGCCCAATGATGTGGAAGCTCGGTCATGACCGCTAACTCGATCGCTGGAATCTTGTTTGGACCAATCTGTGGGCTAACCGATCCGAAAAAGCTTCGTAACGAATCTGAGGTGGGTTAAAAGCTTAAATGTGAGCTCCGACCGGATCCGGATGATTCTATGCCAATGAATTTTTTGATATACGATATTTAGATTATGCTTCTTCATGCTTATAATACCCAATTTGATATATTTATCAAAAAGCTAATTCACGACTGACTGGATAGCTGTCCGAATCGTCATCACTTTGGATCTTGGTGCTGGTTGCTAGATGATTCATGCCCGTTGGTGCTTTCTCGAATTTTATACTCGAATGTATCGGACTTGACTTATCCTAAATTGATGTGATCATTCGTTTGTACCAAAAAAAAACCCTTAAATGTGAGCCATCAACGTATGTTGATGGGTGAAGAGTCTATTCAAGGCTGATCCTGACCGACAAAATAACAAGACTGACTCTGCCTCGCTCTGGAAAGAAGGCATTTTTTCAAAAGAAAAGATAGGATAAAAGAATTTTCAACCAGAAGAAAGTTAGGTTATAGTAGGTTAGGTGATCAGGCTAGCTTTTAATATCTTCACTATATATGCCATAGAAATTCGTTTGATGCTTTCAGATTTGGACATGGCCTTGGGTAGGATTGATCTGTAAGAGCTTCATTAATTATTAGTTAAGCTAAAGTTTTCACAAGGTCAATCCAATTAAGCTTCCATGTTGGGCCTACCAAACTCAATTATTAATTGGCAAGCTGAATGAAGTAATTGCTTGATTAGTTTGTGGCATCACAAGATTCAATTTATTTTTTAGGTATAGGTGCCATGCTCTCTCTCTCTCTATATATATATATATATATATATAAAGGGTATAATTAGAGACAAGCACAATGGATTTTTTATAGGGAAAGATACTAATGCTAATTCTTCTTAGTTTACCTAAAATCAAGCATGCTTTCTCTACTTAAATTTCTTATGTAAAATCTACTTAGGATACCTTAAAATTTCTTACCTACGTGGTGTGGCATGCTGATATATCAATGGCATGTTATTTTTTTTTGTTAATTTTTATTACGAAGAAGAGAAAAAGAATGTGAGGGCTTTTATCTTTTTTATTTTTTTTTCTATAGCGTTTTTGCATAATTGCTATCATCATCATTGTTATTTATGTTTTTCTCATCATCATGTCTTCATTAACTCACCCTACTACCAAAATACTTATCTCTTTATCACTACCTAGTGAATTTTATTGTAAAATACCTGTTTTATTGCTCTCTATCATCTTTACTCTAGGTGATCAAGTTTTGTTGCTTTTGGGCTCCATATCGAAGATTCAAAGCCATGTGAAAGAACTCATTATTTATTACTTGTTTAACTTTATAAGGCTTCTTGAAAAAAAGCCTTGTAAGTGGCTTTATTATAAAAGAAGAGAAGAAAGTGCTGGTTCGATAGACTAGATATGTAAAGAAAACAAAAAGGAATGAAAAAAAGCTCTCAAAACTCTAACCACTTCATTGCTTCAGTGAGATGATTTTTAATCTCAATTGGATTAAAATTTTAAGAATGTATTCATAAAGTTGAAAGGCAAAATCTCAATGATCAAGATCGAAATCAAAGCATTCTGCTCCAAGTTTTGAAAATATCTATTTTAGCCATATTGGGTAACTTCTCTTCACTCTCTTATTTTTATCCACCTTTGATTGATGAAGAATATTAGTAATATTGTTGTGGTGATCCAAGTATTGAATTATTTGATATATTGTTGATTTTAAACCTATAATTTGATCGAGAAAACTTATTGTGATCTTACTATTTTATGATAGAAGAAACTTTTTAAAGTTTATCCTATGGTTTTTTCCATTATATTGATAGATTTTTAATGTAAATCCTAATGTTCTTTTGTCTGATTGGATGTGGTTGCTTGTGATTTTATTTTCCTCTATTTGCGCTTGATAATCTCTCTTATATCCGCACCTTCACACAAGGAGAGAGAAAGTATAGCTCTTTTAATAGAAAGATCAGAACAATAATCATAACATCGGCAAATTGGAAAAGCTTTAAGTGATAATTTTGGAGGGTAGAATGAAGGTGGTTGTGGACATATAATTAGTGGGATAGGTGAAAGGGTTGAAATTGGCTGACAATAATCCATGAAGGATTAGAGAGAGAGAGAGAGAGAGAGAGAGAGAGAGAGAGAGAGAAGGAGCTTATTTTAGTAATGGTTAAAGGTTGCAATAGTATAAGAAGTACTAAGAGAGGAAGATCCAAAATTGTGAATGATGAAAAGAGTTTTGACACCTTATATTTCCTTAATTAATAAAGCAGCTCAATAGCCATGTCTATTTGTATGAGTCTATAATAGTTTTTTCATATGTATATCAGCATTCTTAAATCAAACATTAAGAATAATCTAGGAATAAGAAAGAGGAATTCATGGGAGTTTTGTTTTATTATTTTCTAAGGGTAGGTGATGGATATAATGATCTATTCCAAATCCATATAATAGAAGTTTAGGACCTCATCCATAATAATTCACATAAACATGTTAAATGGTTTTAAAAAAATTTTATCGAAGCACTATGATTTAGTTAGCTTTCACCGAAAGCATATGATTCTTTAAGCTTCACTATTAGCTTTACTATTCAAAGCTTTATTGGTCCACATGTGCCATGTTTGAAGCATTTCTTAACATTCAAGCTCCAACAAATCATGAGCTAAGGGCATAATTCATGTAAAGAATAGAACTTCTGCTTTACATCTAAGTCTTTCTCTCATTTTCTTTCTTTCAATATAATTTCTCACAATTTCATCAACACCTCTCTAGTGTTTCCAAAGACCCCCTAGAAATAGAGAAAGTCATGGGATTTGTTGCTTAGCTCCATCAAGCTAGGAAGCCTTCTTAATGTAAGTTGGACTAAATAATCAAAAGAAGTGGCCCATGCTAAAGCACCTCTCCCTATGTATGCTAAACTTGCCCATCCTTATAGACAAGGAAGAGGGATGGGTGGCACACTTAGGTCAGGTTGCTCCCCAACCTTCAGAATTTAGTCAAATGAGGTTTTATTTTTTTTCAAAGGTCAAGTCTTTCTTGGCCTCACTTGATCATATGTGATCAAACTTTATTAAACATGATTTAGGCTCAATCAAATTTTCAATCAAATGTTACTTGATTCAATAAATTAATAACTAAGATAATAATTAATTGGCATATAGTACAAATTAATAGCTCAAGATAAGTTATGTTATTTATGTTAGACATGTTACTAAGATAAGCAAATTAAAGTTTCTTGCATCAGTTTTAACATGCTCCTTTAGGCCTTCTATATCACACCTTAGTAACATAACTTGGCATAAGGACATGATGCCAATAATTCATTAATAGATCCTTGATGAGCTAGGATAAAACTAGTGATATCTCTATTTCCTATACATGACTAAGATTAATGTACAACTTTATAGCTCAGCATTAATATTGTCACTTCGATATTTGCTAATACTAGGAATTAGGATTTACTAATTCGCTCTAAAGCCTAATGAAGTGTGATAGCATTAATGATGAGTTGTGAAATTATATTTTTTATGGAATACTTAGTGATAAATACCTAATAAATTATACCTATTTTTGTCCACCTAGAAAATATAACATTTGACTATGAGTAACTTCTATTGTGAATTTATGATATTTAAAAAGTTTGATTAGCGAATAGAAACATATATATTGATGTAACAATAAACTATTGCTTTGAACTTCTTTGATCAAGAAATACCTAAACAAAGAGAAGAAAAATTAAGAAAATTAGAGTTTAGTCCATGAATTAAGATAATAAGGATGGTTGCCATCTTCAAATTAAATAAAAATATTATTATAATAATATAATTTAATAAATATAAGATTAATTTTTTTGATAAAATGAAAACATCTTATTTTTAAATGTTCATTTTCTTTGATTGAAAACTATTCGATGTGGAGCCTTATTGCCGCCGTAGCTCCTAATATTCATCTCATAGTTGGTACTTTACAAATACACACATGTATAAGACCATCATCAAGGATGGCCTTGATAGTAATGAGTGCAGTCTACAAAATAAAAGCGAACATTTCTAGTGGTAGTCATTATAGTTTCTCATGCACATCTATTCGATTAAGAGAAACTCAAGGTCACACAAGGAATTGAGAATTGGTATTTTTTTTATAAAATGGATCCTTTTTATGTCATCATATTTTAGATACATTATTAGAAAGAGTAAAGCAGAGGGCTAAAATCATTCACAAAAACTCTTTAGTGGATGATCTTAAAAAGGCTTCCTAATCTCAAAAGAGAGGTATCTTGGGTCAATTGTTTTGTAATTTAACATAAAAAGGAAAGTGTGCTGCACCCTTTAATTGCAAGAATTTATTTATAATTAGAATTTTATTTTTAGGGAATTTGCCTTGAAGGAATTCATGTCAATTTATATCTTCATGAGATCTAATTGTGCTCCATATTTTTGAAGCAAAATTCTCTTTAGTTGGGGTTGAACTGGAGAGAGACAGTTTGCCAATCACATAGCTACGATTAGCATACTTTATGTGGCACACATACAATATATGATGTATCTCACTTGTTATATATATACAATCATAAAAATAAATTAGTCCCATCTAGTCAAACTTTTGAGGACCAAATTCTATCTTTTTTGGGCACAAGGAGACAAATTTGCATGAAGTGGGTCTTGTATTATGACTATATGGAAGTGGGATATGTTAGCTAGTTACCTTAGTTTGAATGTAAGTAGCCAAGCTTTATCTTAACTGTCTTATATGCATGCAAATCTAATTGAAAGTTGAAATGTATTTCTTATAAGTCCCATTTAGTTGGCACTCATTTCTCATGGGAAAGTATTCTTCCCCAGAAATTGTGGCCAACTTTCCTTCTTTGATTGGAGGTTTTAGTGCTAGTCAATGGAAAGTACTTTCTTAGGAGAAGATAATTTTCATGGGTAAGTATACCCATCATGGAAATGGAAAAGAGCTCTTCCCATATTCTAGTAATTAGAAGAGGGTGAAACTCTTTTATTTTTATCCTACGCAAGCCTTACTCTTCTCTCATAACCTTAGTTATTGCTCTCCATTCTCCTTCGCTAGACTCTTCCCAAGGCCTTCTTGTTTGATGATTGATAGCTATCTGACTAAAAATTTGGCCCTTCTTTACCTTCTCCGATATCTAAAAAGGTAGTTAACCATTAGAAGTTATTAGTAATTGTTTTTAGGAATAGTAGAATTTCTTTTTCCCTAATCTTGCTTATCAATGGGTTTGTTATTGGAGATGCCTATCATTAGTTGAGCCTTATTTGCCATTGAAATGAACTAAATGGATGAGGATATTCATTATTAGTCCCCTTTCTATTGTTCTTGATGTCTCTTTTTTCATCTTGAATGACTTTTGTGATTAGATCTATCTTTCTGTTTATTGAACACCAAATGGATGCTAAATTAGAATAATTTAGTGTTTATTTATTACTAGATGACAAGAATGATGAGCATGAGGATAATAATGCATTAGTGCATAATGAGCAATATATGTCTTGTGAATAATTTGCTCATGAAAAGTAAACTAGACAGCTTATTGGTTTCTTTCTTTAGTTTCATAACATTATATGCTTATATCATATTAAAGATATTGGTAAAGCGAAGTTAAGCATTCTCGAATATGCAATATAATTTTAAGATACTATTAGAGCATAGATTTGTCAGTAGTTTAGCTTGATGCTAATGCCAACTTGTTATATTGGTATGATAGATGTTGGACATGATGGATATTGGACCTAAGTCTTTATTTTTTTTTGTTTATATCTTGACTTTTAGCCTTTATTTGCATTTATGTTAAAATGCTAATCGTATTAGCTTGATGCTAATGCCAACCTATTATATTGGCATGATGATGTTGGACATGATGGATATTGGACATAAGTCTTTACTTTTTTTGTTTATATCTTGACTTTTAGCCTTTGTTTGCATTTATGTTAAAATGCTAATCGTATTAGCTTGATGCTAATGCCAATCTGTTATATTGGCATAATGGATGTTGGACATGATGGATATTGGACATAAGTCTTTACTTTTTTGTTTATATCTTGACTTTTAGCCTTTATTTGCATTTATGTTAAAATGCTAATCATATTAGCTTGATGCTAATGCCAACCTATTATATTGGCATGATGGATGTTGAACATGATGGATATTGGACATAAGTCTTTACTTTTTTTGTTTATATCTTGACTTTTAGCCTTTGTTTGCATTTATGTTAAAATGCTAATTGTATTAGCTTGATGCTAATGCCAACCTGTTATATTGGCATGATGGATGTTGGACATGATGGATATTGGATATAAGTCTTTATTTTTTTTGTTTATATTTTGACTTTTACCCTTTGTTTGTATTTATGTTAAAATGCTAATCGTATTAGCTTGATACTAATGCCAACCTATTATATTGGCACGATGAATGTTGGACATGATGGATATTGGACATAAGTCTTTACTTTTTTTTGTTTATATCTTGACTTTTAGCCTTTGTTTGCATTTATGTTAAAATGCTAATCGTATTAGCTTGATGCTAATGCCAACCTGTTATATTGGCATGATGGATGTTGGACATGATGGATATTGAACATGAGTCTTTACTTTTTTTTTTTTTTTGTTTATATCTTGACTTTTAGCCTTTGTTTGCATTTCTGTTAAAATGCTAATCATAAATGTACTATATTTAATATTATGTTATTTCTATATGGCTTTGCCGCATGTTGACATGAGTTTCTCTTCCACTGATTTTGGGTCAGTGCCATTGGATGACATGAGGAGATAAAGCTTTTGTGGTCAATTACAACACTTCATACCTCATGGATGCATACGGATGTTGAAAGGAGGTTCTTTGGCTATGACCAGTCTAGGTTCGAAGGATCGTATAGCTATTTTGCTTAATATAATCCTTCACACATGGCTAGGAGGATGAAATTAACTTTTAGATTTCTAAAAAATTGCTTAAGGTTGGAGAATGAAGTAGCCATGTGTCTAGCAAGGGAGAAGTTAATTATACTAGTGTTTGATAGTAGCTTCATAGCATGTTACTGCTGTGGTGATGTATCTTTCCTTAAATCGAAGTGTGAAAGGAAGGAATATAATTTGCACGTCTTATAAATGCGTTTCATCATAGTGTTTATGTTATGTCTTTGGCTTGCACTATTTTAAAAACTATTTTTAAGTAGTTGCACCTTTGAGTGTTCTTGTAATTGAATTTCTAATACCATTTTAGGTAGGACCGATGCTTGTGTTCAATGGGAACCGCGGTTGATGTTTAATGATCTATTTTTATTACGTGAAATTGTCATCTACATATATATATTATGGTTGCAGAAAATGAGTGCAGAAAATTGTTCATTATTTTTAAGTTTGTTTTCCCAATTTATTACCTACAGGATTTTGTATGAACTTCATATATAATACTGCTGATGATAACACAGGTGATATTAATGCACGCCTGTATTCAGTCAAGAGACCTTCAATGGTTAAAACCTCCTATCCAATTACATTTCCTTTGAATTAACCATCAACAGAAGGTTTGTAACCTTTTTGGATGACTAACAATGAGGGAAAGAAAACATGAGTTAAAAGACATGATTCTAGATATCATCTGAAAGCATTCTTTTTATGGTTGAATTTAAGTTTGCTAATTGGTGCGTAGCTGGATCTTTTTCCCCACTGTTTCCAATTGTAGTTGCTACTACTAAGTCATATATAGAGTAGCAAAGTCTGATGGTCATGGTGATCATCAACACTTCTTGGCAGTTACTGAGGCATCGAGAGGGAAATCAAAACGTCTAGAACATTGAAAAAGCCTGCAACATCCTTCCAGCTCAATTTTTGATATCACAGGCTTCTTCTGGTGGTATATTTTTTGGACAATACCGTGGCAAGGAAGTGTAATTTTGCATTCCAGTTTCTTGATCTAATATAAGGTTATACTACCTCAAATTTTCAGATGGTCAGTTTCCAGGAAATGTAATATTTACTTCTCGATTAGACCACAATGAACATGATGTTGCCGCCAGCCATTAAAGTCCTAATAGGATAGGTCTATTTCAGCCATTTCATTTCAAAGATACTTCAGAGTCGATATTGATTGTGCCATTCTATTGTCACTTAGCAATAATATATCATCGTTATCAACTTTTTTTTAAATTTTAGATGTATTTAAAAACCAAATAAAACGTTAAATTTTTACAATAAAAGGCCGACAGGACGTCTGATGGAGAAAATTCTGTTGGATAGTATTTAAAAAGCTTGGTTCAATGAAGGTGAGCAGCAAGTTTCATGGCAAGCATGCCATCGATCGGCGTGCTTGCGCGGAGACAAGAGACTAACCTAAGACTTTCCGGACCAGTGCCTGTCGAGCAATCCCGCTCATCGGGTACCTGTCGCATCTCATTAATGAGACAGATAGAGGAAGCGATAGAACGTTGGAATAGTATTGCGATTTTGTTTGAAAAAAAAAAAAAAAAATCAGCAGCCAAGCCCTTCTCTTGACAAGTCAAGAGAACCCAAAAGAACTCGCCCACAGCCCGATCGAAAGGACCTCGCATTACGACATGAAAATGTTCCGCCCGGCGTCACATTTTCAACAAAAGAGATGACGCTCTCATCGCCATTGATGCCGCTCTCGCATCCACACACAAACAACCACTATTGAACGAAAAAAAAAAAAAAAAACTTGCGATCGACGTACCCATGATCATTTCTTCTTGTCATCCTTCTCCCCGGACTCAAGCAGCTCCTCCAACACCTTGTCGTCCAAATACTCCAGCTCGATCACTTGCCTCCCAGCAGCTTGCTCGGTCGTAGCACTGATCCCACTCTCCCTCTCCGTCGACTGCGACGACGTAGACGAAGAACCGGCGGTGAAAGAATGGATCTCCTCGGGAAAGTTGAGCACCGCAAGCTGTCCCCTCATCGCATAGGCCGCCTGTCGTAGGCCCGCGCCGCCTCCTCCGCGGTGTTGAACGTGCCGAGCCACAGCCGAGCTCCATGCCGCGTCGAGTCCCGGATCTCGGCCGCGTACTTCCCCCATGGCCGACGTCGAACACCTCGGTACTTCACCTCCCCCTCCTCCTTCTCCTTCCCTGTAGGGGAGTCCTCCTTCTCCTCCTTCCCTTTAGGGGAGTCGTCTTCCAGTGCTTGGCCTGCTCAGGTCTAGACCTGCCAAGACTTGGTGGGATTTAAACTGTTTGGTGGTGGGGGAGGCTGTGGAGATTCTTGACACGTGGGATAGGAAGGTGAATTGAGTTTGAATTCGTTGTACTTGGATGGGTCAAACCGATGGCTTTTCGGAAAAGTTCCATCACCTGGAAGAGGGTGACAAAATTCTATAGCATAGAAGACTATCAATCCTTTTACTACTGTATAGAGGAACATCAACATGTGATAATTCTCTTTTGACGCCGATGGACCTTTCTTTTTTTTTTTTTTTTTTTTTTTTTTTTTCTTTTGTCTGCGGTGGATAAAATTGTGGGTGAGGTCACAACCGAGCACGTTGTTTCGTTGAATTAATTTTGTTATGCTAAAGAGAGTCGTCCAATCATCTCCAGTGACACGTTGGCTGCTGCTGCTTGTGGCGCTTAATTAATTATGATCTCGACTCCATCTGGTTGGTTAATATATATATCTTACTTTCGGCACCAAGAATTTTCTAAGCCGCGCGCAACTTTATATCTATTTAAAACTTTTCATAATAATATTGGACTCTTCTTCTGCATATGTTAATGTGTACTGTTATAATTCTGCATGGGTTTTTAGGGTTGCTGGCGGCTGGTTGATGGACAGCGTGTGCTTTTCAAGTGGACAAATATCTTTTGGCAAGAAGAATGATGTTGACGTTTGATCACTTGAATTAGATGTTGGAAACAATTTTGACCGTCGGGATAGTCCTTTTCTGAACGAACGGCTTACAAGAAGTTTCGGTATCAAACAAAATTTCGATGAAAATTCTTCGACAATTAAGTTAGTAACTGAGATCATAGCATAAAGGAAACTCGAAAGAGCTCCTAAGAGGAAGAAAGCTCCGAAGGTCAGAGTCTCTTTAGGGCTTTAGAATGTGCAAGTCAATGTAAGTATGAGCGTGTGGATACTCGTCCCTTTGTTCTGAAACCTTTTATCCTTTTTATAGATATTCGGTATTCGTCTAGAAATTAATCATGTAGAATTCCTTGAAAAGAAATGTCTGCTGAGATAATGGCTATTACATGAATAGAGGCTAGTCGGTGGGCCTTATTCTATCGAGCGCATGGGCTAGATGGTTGGTGGGCCTGGTCCCATCAATGACGTGGGTTAGGTGGTTGGTGGGCCTAGTCCCATCAATGGCATGGGTCAGACGGTTGGTGGGCCTGGCTGTGTCAGGCTGCACGGATCAGATGGTAGGTGGACCTAGCTATACCAGGTGGCACAGGATAGGTAGTAGGTGGGCCTACCAGAAGCCGCTGGGGGCTGACTTGGAGGAGTCGGGGCCATTATGAGCCGACTTGGAAGAGTCGGGGTCACTGGGGTCGACTTGGAAGAGCCCGACCGCTGGGGGCCGACTTGGAAGAGCCCGGCCGTTGGGGGCCGACTTAGAAGAGTCGGGGCCGTTGGGGACCAACTTGGAAGAGCTCGGCCGTTGGGGGCCGACTTGGAAGAGTCGATCGCTAGCTTCTGCTCACGCCATCGGTCAACTTTGCTGTTAATGTCCACGTGACGCTACTAGCCACATCAAATGATATATATACAATCATGTTCTTCATACACCTGAATTGTTTGGCATTACATAGAAAATCCTGATCATCCTCATCCCCAAAAGAGTCGATGCCTTTTCTTTTAGCCACTTCAGGCCAATTAGCCTATACAATATCATCTATAAAGTCTGTGCAAAGTTTTGGTTGGGCGGCTTCAGAAGATGATACCTCACTTTATTAGCTCTGAACAAAGAGCATTTGTCAGATATCGTGGTATTACAAACAATGTCCTCCTTGCTTAGGAGTTCATGCATGACCTCAGACGAGCCCCATTTTGAAGGAGTCTCGTGGCTATTAAGCTTGACATAGAGCATGCTTATGATCAGATAAGGTGGCGCTTTATTCGGTGGACCCTTCATGATTTTGAATTTTTCGATACTTGGATCAGGTGGACCATGGACTGTGTAGAGGGGCCTTTATTTACCATCCTGGTGAACGACATTGTGACATATTATTTTTCAATCGGTCTACGTCAGGGGTGCCCTCTGTCTCCTTACTTGTTCATATTATGTACTGATGCTCTATCCAGGGATCTGGGAGTTGCGGTCTAGCAATCATGTCTAGAGCCCTATTGGACTGCCTTGGGGGCCTAGCCTCTCTTTCACCTCCTTTTTGCGGATGATTGTCTTCTCATTGGCCGAGCCTCGACCAAAAATGCCAGATGCTTTGCACATGTTGTGGAATCCTATTGTCAGGAGTCTGGCCAGCTTGTTAATTTGCTTAAATCTTCTGTCATACTTAGTCCCAAAACAAATTCCCGAACAAAGCTTGCAATCCTGAGCAGCTTGGCAATCTTGGAGAGCAAGAGATTCTGACCTACCTTGGTGTCCCTATGACGGGTGGATGTCTGCGGAAGTTGGATATTAGGCCAATGGTGCAATAGGTTCGAAATCGATTTAAGGGTTTTCAGACTACTACTCTCTCCATAATAGCCAGAGTTACTCTTATTCGGTCCATACTTAGCTCTATCCCTATCTACCTTCTGGCCAACACTATGGCTCCTAGATCTTGTCTAAGGAAGTTGGAACATACTTTCCGTAATTTCCTATGGAGGTTTAGACAGGATGGCCATGATGTTCATTTACTCGATTGGGATATCGTCTGCTGGCCAACTAGAGATGGAGGCCTCGAAATCCAGTCCTTTCTAGCAAGGAGGGAAGCTTTAATTGTCAGACATACTGTGAAATATTTACTCCAGCCATATTGCCAATGGAGTAGAGTGATGAGAGCTTGCAATGGGATTTGGAGTCAGGGAGCCCTTATTCAACCGACTAGCGGCTAATCTTTCATCTGGAAGGAGATTTGCGCCCGCGCCCCTATCGTTATGGCCCATGTCAGATGCCTGGTGGGAGACGAGACCATAATCGATGTTACTCATGATGCTTGGATCATTGGATCTCCTCGATCCCTTTTTCTCGATGGCCGACTTTTGTCAGTGTGATGTAGCTGAAAATCTCTGAGTCAGTGATCTGCTGATCGATGATGACAAGACATGGAGATTTTAGGATCTATCTTTGATGTTTGGGCCCAGCCGGTTTTCAAGATCTTAGCCATCTTGATTCCACTTCATTGGGGGCATGACCTTAGGGTCTGAGACTCGTTCTGTTCCCCCAAGGCTTCTTCGAGTTTTCTCTATTACATGTGTAGGGGATCACCTGACACTTCATTTACGGTGGCATGGATATGAAAACTCCCTATCCACCCGCGTGTGAAGATCTTTCTTTGGAAGGTGGCATGGGATCGCCTTCCTACGATGACTCTTCTCAGACGGAGAGGCATGTATCTTGCGGGATTTTGCCCGGTATGTGGGGTTCAGGATGAGTCCACCGAACATGCTATCTTGACTTGCTCTAGGGTGAGACAGATCTGACGAGCTTCAAAGAGTTAGCTTTGGGCCATCGACGATAGAGATTATATGTCCTCCTTTCTTCGGTTTCTCTATCAGAGTTCGACACATGAGGCCTGCCTTGCTGCCTATATTGCCTATCAGATCTGGCTGGCTAGGAATGCGCTGACCTTTGAGGCAGAGGACATCCCAGTCTGTCGGACTATTCGGAGAGTCAGATGCTTGGCGTCGGAGTACCTACGATTTTTTGCTGTCACTCCCCTGACCCCAGGTTCCTGGGACTCCCATGCTGCTTTGGTAGCGACCCTTAGGGCGATATCTATTTCTGGGAGCATCCACCCCTGGAGTTTGTTAAGGTAAACTTTGATGGCAGTGTCCGTGGTACCGACGGTGGTGCAGGGTATGTCAGTTGGTCTGACGAGGGAAGACTCCTGGCGGCTGGTAAGACATTCTTTCAGGCCTCTTCTATCTCAGAATCTGAGCTCAGAGCAGCTTGGGCTGGCATCAGCAAAGCAACCCAATAGCTGCATGCCCAACGGATCTTTATTGAAGGGGATTCTTTCACTCTAATTGGATGGATTCAGGATAGGGTGGACCACGACGGTGTACACTCGCTCCTTCATACTATCTGGCAGCTCCTGCAGGACTCGAAGGTTACAGTAGCTCGCCATTTATACTGGGAGGCAAACTGTGCGGCTAACTGGGTTGCCTCCTTTATAGCTCACCACTTCATAGAGTGGAGTTGGTCTCAGAAAGATAGGATTCTATCTTTAATTTTGATATTTCTTTTCTTTAATCTTTGGGTTGCTCTCGTACTAGAGTTGTATGATGACCCGTTTATAAAAAAAAAAAAATTATGTGGTTTGACAAGTGATTGACCGATCAATAAAAGTCACTTTCACTTTGAGTTTTTTGCTTGAATTTAAGAATTTTAAAAAAATATTTTATATAAATTTTTTAGTAATATGGAAGAAATCCATAAACGTAAGTCAAAACCCAGATGCCAGAGGGGAAAAAGAAAGAAAAAAGAAGAGGAAAAGGGGGAAGAGAGAAGAAGGAAAGAAGTGGGAGTTCAGACCAAGCAACCATACAGCTCAAAACTGGTCCCACTCCCAAAATCTATCTCAAGCAAAACAGCAAAGAGGCTGCACTCAAGTTGAGTATAAACACAATAATGTAACAAAAACGAAAAAAAAGAGTGATGATGGGTGAGTTAAACAATTCAATTTTGCCACTACTCTCATGTCTTTACAAGCGTTAGTGTTACGTCAAAGATAATAATAAATGATCCCATGCACAGTAGTTTTTCAACCATGAAGCTTCTTGATGATTTCCCATGAGGTTTGACCGGCTTCCACAAGTGGAGTTAGGTGATCAAATTCCATTATAGTAATAGTTATATAGTGAAAAATGGTTGTCGCAAAACCTTTCTTATATCATTCCAAAAGAATATAATCTTATATATAGACAATTCAAAAATATATTCTTATTACGTAAGCAATGATCTGAGAATGGGATACTATTAATTAATATTTTTCACAACCATTAACGATTGTTTCCTATCATATCAAGAAGTAATTAATGGCTATTATATATCATAGTTAATAATCGATCGAGCAGAATAATTATGTTTTGAGAGATATGGTGGTTGTAAGAGTATAAGAAGATGGTTGCTATTTTTATTATAAAAGACACCTATTTAGGGCCCTTTTCTAGGGATAAAAATGACATTAAAACCTTGAGTTGGGCGTAGGCCAACCACATGTTAAAATTTAGGCCGGGTGCATTCTCAGCCTCGTAGACTTTTTTCCATACTTTAGTAGGTTGTCAACCTCCTTGTGGGTCCTTGATAGCTTTGCCCTTTCTTTGGAATAAAATTTATCTCCCCCTCATCATCGACACTAACTACCAAAAACTAAAACCATTAGTCTATTGCAGCACCTTTTGCGGTCTCTCCAAAAACAGTTACTTTCGTTCATTGTATGGGGAACGTAGAGGTACCTCTCCATGTAGCCTAATCTAATTAAGCCCAATGATTAAGCTTTCCATTACGTGACTTTGGATTTTGAGCACGCTGCTGCTATAACTCGCTCCCTGCCCTCCCACTTCTTTAGAAGGCATTAGGAATGGGTCATGAGCTGCCGCACGTAAGCACGGCCAATATATGCTCCCAGTTTCATAATGTCAAGTTCCTGGAGAGGACTTCTGAATCGTGGACAAGAGTCGAAACACTAAACTATGTAATGATTGCACGATTAGTCTATGATTTGTACTTCTTTAAAGTTTTTTCTTCCGTGCTGAATTGGAGCTATCGATGGCAGCCAGCGATTGTTAGATGAATGTGGCCATCAAAATGAGCAGAAGTGAGCTATCGATGGCAGCCAGCGATTGTTAGATGAATGTGGCCATCAAAATGAGCAGAAGTAATGTACCCGGTGACGAGATCATGCAATGAAGCAACTCACTAGCCTCTGATGCGTTCTCATTAACCTGGTTTCATATTACGTTTGTTTAGTAACAATTGTTTGGTTGGTTGGCTGGTGAATTCATATTAACTTTTGATTTTTGGGATGAAAATTCGTCCATCTTCCGGTCTTACATAAATATTGTCCAAGAAACAGCTTTGTGGTTTGTGCATTGCCAAGATACATGACACTTGGCAAGATTTTTCATTTGTTTATCTCCTTGAATTTTCCACCATTCACCCGGCAAGATATTAAAATTTTAAAATGTTAGAATGAGATGGATTTAATTCTATAAGAAATTCAACAATAGATATTTTATCCTACAAGTAATAATCAGGCAAAAAACAACACTTTAGAAATGCTTGTGGTAGTGCAAGGCCCATGACAGAGGATCTGCACTCATAGACTACGATCTCATCAAACCATCGCTTCCTTTCCATGATTATATAATATAATAATAATTTTGTGTTGTAACCATTCGATGGCCCCCCCTTTTCCTCTATTCTCCCACATGTGACATTTATGTAACTGTCCAAACTGTCTGCTGTACAAGTAAAAAGGAGCGGAAGAAATAGAAAAACGATTTTTTTAGAAATAGCTTATTATTTTATTATTTTAGATTTTTATTTGATTTAAAATATGATGTTTCCTCTTATTTCAATACTTATTTAAATGATATTTGGATGACATGAGAATAAGCATGTATTTCATCAGAATAGATAAATTTTTTTTTTTAAATCCTAAAAATATCCATGACCAAACGATAAGAATAAAAATGAATTATCAATTTATTTATTAACATAATTACTTAAATAAATTATTTTTTATTAATCAATTTATTATTATGATCTATTAAAAATTTACATATACATATATTAGTAATAGTTAGTAAGAAAAAAAAAGTGAATTACTAATATATATATATATATATTATGTATATATTAGTAATGATTAAAAAGTAAAATGGATTAGTACATATATTATTCTTGAAATTTAGTTCGGAAAAGAAGATGAAAAAGGATCGAATAGAATGTCCGATGAATCAAAAAGTAGGTAATAGATTTTTTTTTTTTTAACTACTGCTCTTGAAATATGGTAAGTGGAAATATGGCTATTCCATGGAAAAGCATGGAATACAAATTCAGAATAAGAATGTTTGATCGGAATACCGATTCCAAGGAGGCCCACCATCTTTTTCTTTTTTTTCTTCTGTTTGGAGGAATAGCATGGAATAAAACCCTATTCCAGTCAGAAATAGAGCATCCAAATGCTACCAAAGAGAGTAAAATTTCAATAAACTTATTCTCAAAACATCTGGCCGCTAGAATGAAAAAAATGTGCGCTTAACCGGTTGTCCAACTGTCTTTACAAAACAAAGTAAGAAAACTTTCAAGATCCCATCCATCTTTACAAAGAAATGAACCTCTTCCAGCAATACAAACAAAACCCAGACAACAGCATACCAGCTCAGAGAGGTTTAAAACATGGAAACATGCCACCACCAGGCCATCATACATCACTAGAATATGGTGAAAGACTAGCTGTACTGTAGATATTAAATTTAATAATAAATTCAATTGGCTCATTACATATAGGAGGGTCAAACCTTGCAAAATTTAAAGGCTTCCATGTAAATCAGAAAATAACTCAATCATTTTCTTTTATCAAGTTAAACAGTTGCTGAAACACCAAATCACAACTGATGCCAACAGCCAGCAGTCAAAAAAGGCTCGACACTGGGGGAGAGAGAGGTAACAAAGAGAAACTTGGAGAAGTCACTAAATATACAGAAGACATCATAACATGACAATAGAAATGTAATTCAACAAAAGTTATTAAATATTTGTTGGTAATGCTGAAGCACCCACGAAGAATTGCCATGAAAAAGACAGCAGAATATATCAAACTCCTCATCATAGGAAAAGCATATATGGCTTCCCAATCTAGTTTCTCGAGTCATTCCCCACACCAAAGTGATTGAAAAATGGAGACATGACCTTCAAAGAAAACAAAGTATCATGCTGCTGACAAAAATGTCAGGTAAATCCGAACATGTAAAATTGAAAATGCAGTAATGTAATCCCTCCAGAGAGTAATGTTTCAGATAATTGGGCAAATGAATATCACCAGTTAGGCAGAAGTAATAAAGCAACACAGTGGAAACTTTTGAACAGAGAGAGCTATAGTTTCACCTATCAAAACGTGACTCATAGCTACTTGGTTGGCAGTGGTGAAAGCCATGAGCCAGGCATGCTTCTTTTATTTAAGCACCAACGCAGCATTGGAGGATAGGAAGATGAATTATTATTCTGTTTGTGCATTGTGTGCGACTGTGATCGGGGTTAATGAAAAGGGGTCAACTAGTGGAGAGAAAAATGGTGGAAGGACCAGATAACAACATGATGCTCTTACTTTCATTTGCTTGACTACATGAGTTTCTCGAATTGGGATTTCCAGAGATGCATTAGGCCTGAAAATATGTTGTTGCCTAATTACCCCACTCTCTTCTGATGAATAATCTTAATGAAACCGAATTTTCAAGAGGAAAATATGACCAAAATTAAAACATATCAGAAGAAGCGATAAACCAACCACATTGAGATTCTGATAATAAAACTAATCTCTGCCAACATGCAAACACCCCCTACCCCAACCCCGCAAAAAAAAAAAAAGAAAAAAAAAGAACAAAAAAAAGATGAACAGTGGTCCTACACATATTTGTAAACCACCTTAGCTGAATTAACCAAATTCCTTGGCTTCCCTCCTACCATCAACTTCCCCTAACAGCAATGATGCATTCATTTGACAGTGTGAACTTACGGTTCACCCTGAGGTTTTCAACTTCTCTGAAAGCACCAATGATCAGCCTACACCATTCAATAAGTTGCTGTCATTATTTGCATCCTTAACAATCTAGCACCTGTTCTGGCTCCACATAATGTAATAGAGTACTTTAGAGAGGAATCAGAACTAACATTCTATCGGTCCTTTTGATGGAGACCACTGGCTTACAAGCATCTTCATCTTAGGTGTTTCAAACTAGATTCCCATGTCCCAAGTTATTATCTAGAATGAATAAACATTTGATATGCTACCTTCTCATTATCTCTTTTTGTATAAATCTTTGAAATAAAACCAAGTCTCACACTGGGTATGTTTATGGTTATTATAAATAAGGATTCTTAGAGTAACCCATTCAGCAGGCTGCCATAGTGCACCATGCCTTCTCTTAAATAGCACTGTAAGAACATGTCATGATTTCAGGCAGATCTCAGGCAGACAGAAAAGCATAAGTGATGATCTTGAGCACAACTGAACCAGATCCTCTTCCCATGACACTAACTAGACTTGAACTTCAAGCAGAAAATCAATTATTGCAACCGCTCATGCAAATTACCATGTATTTAATTTTGACCACAAAAATGTAAACCTATCCGCTTTAACCACCCTTTCTAATTGACTCTATGTTCATTTGCATGTACACTTTGACTAGTAAACGAACGAACCAAAAAAAAAAAAAGCAAGCAATTAGATACTTTATCTCAATAGTGACTCCAATTATAAAAACAGATAATATTTTTCAAACCTGGATCTGTATGTTCATCAATGTTGTTTCTCCACTAAGGTATTGCTGCAGTGGGATACAACTGAACCCATGCAAACTCCTCTTTGTAGCTCACACTCGCTTCACAGGAAGCTAAACACGTGTAGATGACAATGGTTCCCCAATCAAGAGAATCAGGATCATTTCTCACACCAAAGTAATACAACAACTGAGGCATGATCTGCAAAATAACAAATAAAGATTATTCTATCAGACTAAACTGAAAAAAAAACTCTATAAAAATTAAGCAAGAGAAATGGAAATAAACAAAGATGATCAAGAATGATTATCCCTCAGATCTTAAATGCTAGTTATAGTAGAGTGTTTTAAAGAAAGAGAAGAATACTGATGGCAAGCCTTAGCTAGAAGCTAGCATATGCTAGCGCAAACCAAATCAAGAATGGGCAACTAGAAATAAGAATACATTAACTAAAGGAAGTAAAGAAACTTTCTTATCCATAACAGAAAGCACCATCATCAATATCATATGTACTTTTGATACTAAACAAGTCGAGAGTTGTCAACATGCATAAGTACATCTGTGTGGCTGTGTATATCTAACAAGGAAATAAACAATCTATAAAACGAAATACCACTAGGAGTTAAGTTGTCGACCTGGAATTCGTAACATAAAGGGCCTTTACAGTGGTTGCATTTAGGAAGATCAGCTTCAGATGGGCGGCCAATTGACAAAGGCCATAGTGGTTTTGCATTCATATCTCGACAGTATCTATTAGAATACAAAAGAAGTCCATATTAAAAAAACAAAAACCAAAAAAAGCCCACCCATTCACTTTCTACAATAACAAACGATGTATAAAATAAGTATATTACAAAAAATACTATTTGAGTTTAGAAAACAAACATTACTGAAGCATAATGATCTCAAACGAAACACTTATCATTTTAACAATTCAATTGTAGACCAGTTAATAGTAGTTTAAAAATTAAGGTCACTTGGTAGACATTAAGTGGGATACTTCAGAGCATATGCAACAGAGCAGATGGACCAACAATAAAGGATGCGGTCAAAAGAAATGTTTTATATCATTCTGAGAAACAAAAGAGCTAACCTCAACACTTGTTCAGGGGCTTTAGCAATTCGCTCTTGAAAAGATGCCCAACTCTTCTTATTATCATCAGCCTGCATGCAATCCAGTGATGAAAGTTGCATATGATGTAAAGACAAAAAAATTCTAATCTGACATCAATTAATGATGCAGACCTCAAACTTGTCTGACAACAACTGAAATGTTTCATCAATTTTGTCATGCTTAGACACCAAAGCTGTTGCACAACTATTGTCTTCAGACATTTCAGTATCAAATGCAAGTTCATCCTCAATCACAATCTCATACTCAGGCCATAGAGAGCAGCAGGCAGCTAAAGAATCAATATGTGTTAGTTATAAGACTAACAACTTAATACATAAATGATCATGCATTGCTTACCTTTGCCTATGGATGGCAATTTCCCTCTACTGTTGCCAAGTGTAGATGCAGAAGCTTCTGAAGAACTAATTATCTGATGGCAATCACTTTTATGACCTGATCGCCAATGCATA
Organism: Calamus simplicifolius; assembly: GCA_900491605.1. Classification (NCBI taxonomy): domain Eukaryota; kingdom Viridiplantae; phylum Streptophyta; class Magnoliopsida; order Arecales; family Arecaceae; genus Calamus; species Calamus simplicifolius. The sequence continues at coordinate 162,962 of UESW01002149.1, forward strand.
CCCTGAAAATAAATGATAATAAATTCAATTTTGGCATTTAAAAAACCTAAAAGAAGAATTGCCACCAAATTCTGTTTTAAGTACCTGATGTTTCTCAGAACAGTAGTGTGCCCTTCTGCAGCTACCACAAATTTTATCTCCCTTCCAAGTGCCACACCAAGAGCAGAGAGCAGCTAAACAATTTAGCATAAAGGTGATAAGAATATAGTCTCCCCTTTTTCAAATAAAGATTAATGCAACATTAAGGATCACACAGAAGTAGGAAAAGCTTCTTTTATTGATAGGTAAACACATGAATATAAAACAAAAATGAAATAGGAATATTAAGAAGCAAATTATCAACAACAAAACTCACACAAAGATAACAACTTGACAAGAAGACAACAACATTGAACAATAAAGATAGAAAGTGAGTTACCATCAGGAAATGAAGAAACAAGAAAAAAATGGAGAATAGAATGACAATGTGCATGATGAAATGTATAATACACTTTACTTTCCTCAAAACAAAGATATTTTTTTGAACTTATTCAACTATTTTGATTTTATATTATTTAGTGCCCTAATCATGCCACTTATAGAATTGATCAGATGGGCCCAAAATTAGTATGAAAACTATTTTATCCAATCACGATCAACGATTAAAACTGAGTATGGAGTTAGAAGAACATAATTTGTATTTTATCAATGTATAGCCATTTATCTTTTGTGTCTTCAGCTGACTCATGGCTAAAACATGGCAGGATGAAGGAAATAAAGACCCTAGGACAAATGACATCATTAACTAGTCATAAGAAAAGTTAAGGCACACATCCTACGCGCCTATAGTGATATTATGTGCTCATTTGGTCACAAAAGTGATGTTTATGTAGATTATTCAATACAACTTTAGGACTAAACAAAAGTAGATAGTCCTTTTAATACTTATTAATTAGATCAGATCAAGGTATGCTAAACCATATCGAACTATCCAGTATATTTGGCATATCAAACTGTCCAGTACAAAACGTACTAAACCACACTGGAATTAGTACGATTCACTATTTCAAAATAATAAGGGCTAATACTCTGATCGCCCTACATAGCTCAAAACTATTTCGTACCAATATCATAATGATCTTATACCATATGAAACTAGCTTCTATCATGCCAAACCATTCGATTTAGCTTAGTACAGGCAGTTTATGGGTTGAAGCCTTCTAATTCATCTAACCAGTATCTTATTGGTCTAATCAAGGTGCCATTGGTTTGGTATACCATACCGATCTATACTAATTTAGTACTAGTTCTCGATACAATAAACCTTGATTCATATTGATACTTAATTAAAATTGAGTTCCTAAGTTGGCAAGTCTCCGCTCATTAGTGTGGTTCAGAAAACACACCATGCTTTACCTAATTTCTACAAATATTCTTTAAAAAGATTATATTATCAACATTTAATTCCTCTCTCATTAAAATGAAGTCATACTATAAAATGCAACTCTTAGTTAAGAAGGCTCCGTGGAAGAACGAAGCAAAATTTTGAGCTGGTTCTCACATTGGTGTCAACCCTCCAAGACTTGGTGCTAAAGTCTAGGCCAGGACAACTCAAAACAAGGGTAAAGCTCATCACCAAACTACAAGGTCATTGTCTTATAACAGGTCTATCATTGGAAAACATTAAATGCAAACTTCGCTAATAACCAATTGGATCAAAAATACTTTGAAATCAAACATTTTGGAGAAACTCAATCTCTTTGTATCAAGTCTAATCCTATCAGATAACAATGTAGTGTGCACATTCAATAAAGCTGCTACTAGGCAAAAGATTCCATTTACCTAGATTATTACAAATAATGCCAGATTTATCTCGCAATGCTAAAACAAGAAAACTGGAAATAAGTCTGAAAGGAGGACATTAACATCAACAAAGTTGTGCAATGCGAAATCAAAATTTTACCTCCAACACTGAGTGGCTTACTAGTTCCATCACGCCTTGGAGGCTCACTTGAATAAAAAGGATTAGACCGAGGTAATTGGCAGCGGAAAACCCTCACACTTCAAGTATCCATTTCCAAGATTCAAAATGAAATATAAGTAATGGAACGATCACAACCATGATAATAACAAAGATAATATAACTGAAACAAAACTTGGAAAAAAAAAATCCGACACAGTATCAACCTTCTACAAAGATTCTCATCACGCTTCCACTGCTCATGCTGGTCTCGGAGAAGGCATGACATGGACGGGCACATGAACACAAACAACGTGCGATGGAACGTGGATTCTGTCTCTGAGATTGGAGCGTAAACCTATAAATTTCACCATATTCCACTGCTGAGTTATCTAAAGGGCCTTCAATGAAAGAAATTAAAAAGGAAAAGGGTAGCAGACATTAATTACCTGAAGAAGGAACTGAAGAGGCTCTCCACAAAAGCCACAGATTCGAGCTTTCTCTGGTGGCAAATCCACCGGATCCAACCAGGCCTTAAAAGAATAAAAATTAGGTAGAATTTGTCAACACAACAGGGAAAAAAGAATAATTCGAAAGAAATCGAGAAGAAAGGAGGACTTTTTAGGACTTAGCGAGTACCGGGATGCCTCCAGCTTTGCTTGGAAACAGATGGCGAAGAAGAAAGCTCGGATTTTTAGGCTTCTCTACCATACCTAGGGTCACTCCCGCTTCTTCCTCCTCGTCATCTTCATCTTCTCCTTCTTCCACTTCGATATCTTCAATCATCTCTTCGTCGTCATCGAGAGAAGTTATGCGAAGGGATGTCAGATCTTTTACCTCAGAATCCATTGGCTCTTGGATGCCCTTCTTGATCTCGAGCGGGAACGAAACCAAATACTCAGGAAACAGGGGAAAACCCCATCTTTTCCCCTCTCCAAAACCCTAGTTCTCCGGTTCGGGTCGGACTTCGTTTCGGCCGAGCTAACTTTGAATCCGGTTTGGTTCGGCTTCCTTCCGATACATATCAGCGGCGGAACCGGCCTTACCCTGGAGGCTTGGCGGCAAACCGAGCATCTCTTCCCGCCATTTTCTCACCATGGAGCGGTGCCCTATATTTTTGACGATTAGCTTTCTTCCTTGAATTTTCCCCAGTTTCTCTCCAGATTTCTGCTCACCTCTCGTTAACTCCGACGGTTCCGCGTTTGTATCAAGGAACAAAAAAGGTAAAACTAATATGTTGATATATTATTCGAATTTAGTTCGTAATTTTTTTAAAAAAAATACAATTGGGTATTCGGTCTGAATGATTAAAATGAATTGAATGAGTTTTGTGTGCAATAGGTTATGAATTGGATAATCTTCTGATCTACGGCAGACTTTGAGATCTCTTGTTTGTCTGTTTTTATAGATGGAATATGTGAGAGTTTTTATTGCTTACTCTTGTGTTCCACTCAGGGTCTAGTTTGGGACTATGACTAAAGGAGAAGCTTTAATCGAAAGGGATGACATGGAAATAGATGGAGGAGGTCCAGAGAGCCGACAAGTTAGGGCAGACCCTGTTGGGTTTAATGCTGATTATCTCAAAATTTACTATGGTAATGCTTTGTTTTTTTTTTTTTTTTTCCCTTCTGCGTATTGTTTATTGCTGCTTCCCAGATTTAATTCTTGCTGAAATTTTAACAAGCAAAATATTACTCCATCTCCTCTTTATTGATACCATCAAAGGGATTTCATGGAGTGATATTATATTCTTGGCATGTAGTACCAATTTAGGGACATGAACTGAAGTTCTTTTTTCATAGAACCACCAAGAATGACGAGGTTTACCTCTTCATACTTTGTTTAACATCAATTTGCTAAATCTCTGGTGGCAAAGGAAATAATTTTTTGATTCAGCTTAAATCCATCGCTGGTGGCATACTTGTTCGTCATATCAATATTTCCTTTGAATTCTATTTTTTCTCTCCTATCCTCTGGTTAGCCCCTTCACTCCGCAAGCAGGCTCTTTTTACTTGCCTTCTGTTTTCTGGGGATTGAAGCTACATGGACATGCTGACATGGATCTATTTATACTTATATCAAAACCTTAAATGCTCTAGCATTGCTTTTACTAAATACTTTTTCATCAACACCTTGTCTTATGAGACTTAATTTTTTCTGAATGTTAATTGCGAGGTTGCTGTTATGGCAGGAAAGCTATTTCCATGTGCTGATATATAAGTGGCTGTCTTATGGAAATGGTAAATCATATTTTATTAATGAAAATGGTGCATACATTTCTTATTAACTTTTTTACTTTTTTATTATTATTGTTCACCTATGTTTTGCTCATTTCTGCAGATGGAAAGCATCCAGCATGCGACCACTCCTACTTTGGTCGAAGAGAGCTTTCTTTCACTCTAGAAAGTGACATATATTTGCGCTTTCAGTCATTCAATAATGCAAGTGAAATGGAGAATTCTATCAAAGAGAAGTGCCCCTTCAAAATAGATATTGGACCTGTCTATAGCGTAGATGTATGAGAACAAGCCTGTTAAGTTGTGCAAGCGGTTCTAAACTTACTTTTGATATGTTTCCCTTTAATTTTTCTCCTTTTGTCTTTTTTGTTGTTTTTATTTCCAGCCTGCGAAAAGGCATGCATATGCACAGGCAGGGAATAATGTGTTTACACCAGTGGAAAGAGAACTTATTTTTGACATTGTAAGATCACAAGTTTCTGGTTATTAGGGACAGATATCCATATTTTCAACATCACACGATATCTAGATCTGTCAACTGATTTACCACCATATGCCCGGCAGGATATGTCAGATTATGATGATGTGCGATACTGCTGCTCTGGAGCTGATGTCTGCTTAGATTGCTGGCCTTTAATGACCATTGCTATCAAAGTTATGGACAGAGCACTTAGAGGTTAGTAATTGCAATTTTGAGTCACATATTGTTCTGAAAGATACAAAACAACAAAGCCGTAATGGCATATGTTGTTCCAAAAACATGGCTCTGTAAATGTAAATATATGACTTCTATATGCATGAAACTGCAGATGATTTTGGTTTCAATCACATATTATGGGTATATAGTGGCCGCCGGGGTGTCCATTGTTGGGTATGTGATGGCAGAGCAAGAAGGTAGGGGAGAAAATAATTTTGCATTGCATTCCTGTTAACTAAAGCCATCATATGTAAGTAAATTATAATTAAATCACTCTTTCTGCAGACTCAGCAATGAACAGAGGGCATCAATTGCTGAGTATTTCCGGGTTTACAAGGTTACACTGCTATCTCAAAATTGGTTTAAGTTGGACTCGAACTTTTTCATCCAATATGCAGTGTAAATTATTGTTGTTGTTGTTTAGGGTGGTGAAAATAATTTGAAGAAAGTAACTTTAACAGGACCAGTTCTTCATCCTTTTCTGGCGTATGTCTTGATTCAGTTATTTTCTTTTGCATATTCATACATCTTTTCTGTTGATATTTATTTCCAGCACCTTATTTCTTAGTCTTTTGTTTTCCCTGCAGAAGAACCTACACAGATGTTTTAAGGGGCTTTTTTGAAGAGAAATTGCTTTGCAGCCAAAAGCTATTAGCATCTGAAGAGAGATGTCAGAAGATTCTTGAACTTATACCTGATGAATGTAAGCAGACAGTTATAGTTTGAGACGGACATGTTCTATCTAATCATGATGTCTTACCTCCTTTGCCTGCGAAATCCTTTTCCCCTGCTCTGAGAATATTGTCTTTTCAGCTGTGGCTGCTGAGCTTCTTGACAAGTGGCAAGGAAATCGAAGGTCCTCCATTTCTAAAGAAGATGTTAATATAGTTCGATGGGAGCAATTAAAGCATATGCTGCAGTCAGGAAAGCAAAAGGTCTGATTCTTTATCATCTGGTCTGCTTATTCCTAATATATACATGATGCAGTTTTATTATATTTATTTGTTTATAACTTGCGGTATTTGGAGAAATTGGTTGATAAAGAGCATGAAAGGCATGTTAAACAGATGTATCTTATGAAATATGTTAAATATGTGACACGTGTACAAACTACTTGTTGGGAGACTAGGGAGCTTCCATCAATAGGCTTTCTCCCAACATTCATTTAAGCCCTTTATTTAACATTTGTTCTAAACAATTAATATCCAATAGGCTCTTGCTAATTCTGGGTGATACAATGTTTATTGATGGGATTAATGGCTGAACATTAAATTAGTAAGCAATAAGTTCTGGAGGAACAAGACATAAAATTTAGTCAAATGAAAAAAATACTATCAAGCTCATGCTCTCTGTGCTTAAGATAAGCTGACTTTTAGTTTCATTTGGTGTTGCACTTGTTTTTTCTTTTTCTTTCTCTTTCTTTCTTTCCTCCTTCCTTTCCTCTCTTATTTTCTTTTTGTCCTCTTTATTTTCCTTAACAAGAAAAATAAAAATACATGGAATGCAGTTAATGAGAATATGGAAGAAGTCTAGAAGTTAAGTATGTAGATTGAACTGAGGGAAAAGTGGTTCTCAGTGAACCACTTTTTGCTTTATTGGATTTGTGTTGTAGGGAGAGGTATGAGCATCTTTCCAACAGTGCTAAAGCAATGAATTTAAGTAAAGATGTGACTCTGATGTATCTATCTGTGTGTTTAAATACAATGATACAAAATTTTAAATGATGTCTGTGCAACCTGATTTATCATATGAATCAGGTCGGTACATGGCAAAGAGGGTTCTTAAATTTTATATGAGCATTATAAAGATGAGGATGCTTGGTATTCTGCTTATAAGCTTAGGTGGCATAGTTAGAGACGATGTATTGTTGTATAGCTAGGAGTGGCATTTGAATAAAATGGGAAAATTATTGGAGATTTTTGGATCTACAATACTGATTGAAGGGTTGAACAAGTGGTTAGAAATACACAAGTTGCACTTTTCAAAAGTAATGAGATATAGTACAATTGCACCATCAGGTTTGATGACAAAGGAGGATTCCTGTAACAGCATCGGGATAGAGTTTTTATGTATGCTTATTCATAATAACTCATTTTCTGTCATCCATATTAACCATATTCCAGGCACAAGGGCTTCGCAGATGCGTAGAAGAGATTGTTTTCTCTTATACCTACCCTAGACTTGACATGGAGGTACATAAAATGCATTTTTCTGGCATCTATGTGGTTTCTTGATATATTATCAAATCTTATTTTCTTTTTTCATGACATTTTATTCAAATATCAGGTCTCAAAACACATGAATCATTTGCTAAAAGCACCCTTTTGTGTTCACCCAAAAACAGGTTAGCATAAATAATTATGGAATTAAAGATGACAATTTTGTGATCTCAGATATCTTGAGTTTTTCTTTGGTTATTTTAGTTTTTCTATGTTATTACTTTCGGTGTTCAGTTAGGACTATTCCTGCTGCTATCTGGTGTGTTTGATGATTTATGATCTCGATTTCTAGGCCGTGTCTGTGTTCCCATTGATCCTGACAATTGTGATGACTTTGATCCTACAACTGTCCCAACCCTTTCCAAGGTAAATTTTGGGAAGTCAAGTATGGTAAACTGGATGCATTATTGTATAAATATGATATTGATTATCTTTATCAAGTTTTTTAGATGCAACTCAGTTTGTTCTGCTATATTTTCAAATTAAAGTTTGCTCATGGACATTGCCTAAAATTCTTGACAAATGACTGTGTATCCTGACTCATATCGGGGTTTTAGCTATATTCAACTCAACCCAACTCATCTAAGCCTTTTCCCAACTAGGGGTTTTAGCTATATAGAATCTTTTTTAATGCATCTATATATTTTGAAAAGAAATGTCTTTTATGTTCAATAAAATATTTTTGCTTTCTACAGTAATGTTTAACTGACATAAGTGGATGAAAACTAACTTAAATTTGCTGTCCATCTTTCAATAAACATAGAGAATCATTTAGCAATGCAATTTTATTGTATAATTTTGATAGAGTACTTCAAATTGATTATATCTGTTAGAAATAACAAGTAGCTACTGATTAGTCTTGCACCTTATCTTTTCAAATCCAGATTTTGTCATGATTTACTTTTTACAAATGAAATAAGAGAAATAAGATCTTACAGAGAGAGAATGGTGCGTGAGAGAGAGAGAGAGAGAGAGAGAGAGAGAGAGAATCAGATTCAGCTCTTGTAGTTGTTCTAACCATCATAGTATCTCCTGCTATACAAAAGAGCTGGTGCTTATTTTGTTTGGTTATGGTGAATTTGTAGATGTACAAATCTATCAAGATCTCTCTCTCTCTCTCTCTCTCTCTCACTCACTCACACACACACTCACACACACACACACACACATTCTAAGGAGGGGGGTTAAGATCCACAAATTTGTTAAAGAACATAGTGCTGACTAAAAGCTCCAGAGAAGTGGAACCAACATCAACTGGTACTGAACAGGTTTTGCACCCTAACAGCATTCCATATTCTGTGAGTTACAGCAAGCTTTCCATCCCTTAAGAAGATGGCGTATTTTGTCAAAAGAAGAAAATCCAGATAATTTTGTTTCTTTAGAAAGATATGAGCATTCCTTTCCTGACAAAATGCTTGACAATAGGAAAGCATGAGCTGATCCCAACTTGCTTTCACATTCGGCGTTACTCTCCTTTCCTTCCATTCTGTCCATAAAAGAGATTAAAAAGGGAGGTCAACCTTCCTCCTTGACCCTCTTCCAACTTCTCCTAGCAAAGCTGCAGTTCAAGAAAAGATGGCCCACAGATTCTTGTGGGTTGTTACACAAGACAACCTCCTGGAATATTCCACCCCTTCTCACCATATTATCCTTACTCCTTAGTTTGAATATTGTTCTTTATTGCTGATCAAGAGAATGTTTTATATTTTTCAGGAGCAGCTGCTTTCTAAAGTGTTGAATGGTAGAGGCACTTAATACCAACTTAGTTCATGAACTTACATAGAGAACTAACAGAAAATTCCTTCGAAGCATCAAATTTCCAATAAGGTCAATCCCAGCCCCTGCCCAATGAGATGATATCATGATACAAATGATTTCCACCAGGTCTGATCAATGCTGCTACTGCTCTACAATGAAAGGCCTTCTGAAGGGGCATTTCCACTGACCATCTCTTCTACTCCAGCAATCTGCCACTGCTAGAGTTTTGATTGACACCTTATATAGATCTGGAAATAAAGAGCAAAAGGGAAGATCACCAACCCATGTATCTTCCTAAATCTGATTGTTTTACCATCTTCAAGCTTAAAACACAAGGAACACTAAAAAGGATTTGCAGCTTTTGTAATGCCCTGTGAGATATGTGACCGCATTCTGATTCTGGGACCCAATTCCCTTCCCCCTATGATAGCAATTCTTCATAAGTTTCTTCCACAGTTAACTGTCAATCAAAATACCTACATATCCATTTGTCAATCAAAATTCCAAGCTAATATATGAGAAATCAGATACAGAGTTGGACTTTTTCCATAAGAAGGCTTTGTGAATGGTATTCATCTCCTTGAGCACCCATTTAGGAATCCGAAACAGTGACATATAGTGAATAGGGAGATTTGGCAGCACTACGTTCACCATTGCAACACAACGAGCCATGGAAAGGAACTTAATTTTCACCCATCCAACCTTTTCTCAAATTTATCTATGGGTGCTTGTCAATCTTGCCTTGAGTTTTCTAACACCGAGTGGCAGATCTAAGTATTTTGCTGGCATTTTCTCTGACCTGTAATTCAAGGCAGCAGCAAACAAATCTTATTCAAGTATTGATAATTAAATAAATAATTTAAAATTATTAAATTTTGGTTGTTAGTTCTTATTCAATATTTTAATATCTTATCAATCGATATATCAGGATATATCAGTTTAAACTGGTGGGGATATTGATTATATTGTATTAATGAAAGTCTGATATTGATGGAAGCTGATGTCTTAGCCAAGATCTTGGTTGATGGAAATACCTTGCATGAGGGGGTTCTTCTTTCTTTGGTGAAAGATAAAGCATGGCCTGGTTCAAGGCATCCTCTTTTGTGTCTACATCTATATTCATGTTCCTAGTTCAAGGAACTTGACCTCATTAATCTACAGTGGAAAAGAGAGTGGATGGTTTTTGTAGTGGTAAATTTTTGGAGTATTTAGTGGGAAAGGAATGGCAGGATTTTCTGGGAGACTTGTTCAAGTTTACCAGGTGGTGAGTCATGTCAAGTTTCTGGTGTGTGTGTAGCTGGCAAGTTGGAGCCAATGAAAAGATGTGTAGCATTTCTCTGGTCCTGCAGCTGTTAATCGTATTGTGTAATTTCTCAGGAGATGGTTCTTCCTCAGTTATGGCATGTAAGACTTGATCTGGTGCTTCAGTTGGTGTAGGCTAACTGTCTTCATGTTTTTAGTTCTTTCAATGAATTGTCTATTAGGCATCGTCCAATTCATTTTCTCAAAAACTTGACATCATTGGCAAGATATTTTCCCTATTATGATAGGAAAAAAATATGAGAACTCAAGGTTTTATAGTCGGAAAGCATCTCCATTCGAATGTTCTTTTTTTGAAATCAAGGATACAAAAACATTATATAATACTTTTGCTAATTTGATCATGGTGTTGACATGGAAGATGAATTCTAGAGAAAATTTTAAGTTCATCTACAGGACATAAGTACAGGATATCTGAAATGGATAAGGAGTGAGACTTTGTACAAAGAGAATCTTTAAGAATTTAGAGAGGGGCAAAAAGGTTTGGTTCTATGTGAAATCTCACCAAAGGAAAAAATATGAAGAAAATCTAGATGTGTATATTATTTTTGTAGCTTGTCTTATGCTAGTAAATTGGAATCCATGTGCCAGGGTTATGGGGCTCTCCATTATGTATAGTTTACAGAAGAACAAGAGTTTTCTGGGGTTCATCATGACGCATGCCAGAGAAGTCAGGGGATTTATCTAGGCATCTAAGAACTGTAATTGGTCTACAAGCTCCCACATTTAGGATAGGTTTTTACTGGTCAGGGAAATGTTTACTGGTGAAATGATTTGTTATTTGTAGAAGTTAAGTGTTCAGTGTTCCAGAAAGTATTCTTTCATTACATTGATTTGAAAGAAGAATGGTGGACTCTTTCCATATAAGCTCTATAAAGCTTCGACGCTGTTTACCAAAATTTGTATTTTGAGTCGAGATACCTTTTTCATTGTTTGCTTTTTTTAATTGATCATTGATATGTGTTTACTTTTTTCATTGACATACGTAAATTCTGAATTCTTTTTGACCGCATTCATTTGGTCCTGTAGCAAGTTCTGACTAATCAAGGAGCTATTTGTGATCTTGATGGAAAGATATGTAGTGCTACTTGCTGCTCACAATTATTGTACATATATGAGCGGTGCTTGTAAGTTTGAAGTGTAATATAGTAATTAGTTTGCACACTAAGTTTGTTTCAAAGCAGTAGATTATATTATATACTCAAGTGTGTAAAATCAGTAGGTTATATTATATGCTCTCAAGTGTGTAAAATCATGACAGGGGTTTTAAGTTAGAAGTGAGACGCATCAGAACTTTAGGTTTTGTCTTTTATATTGGAGACAATATGGCACATGAGGATCTCTAAAAACTATGTTGTTGTTTTTTTTTAAATGTTAGGAAAGAAAAAAGAAAGTTTGTTAGGAGCTCTAGTTAGATTAGGATATGTTTTTTAAGATTATATTCATGATTTGTAAAACTAGTATTGAGAATCATTGTAGTATATTACCGATTTGGTATGATATGGTACGAATATATTATGACAGGATGCCAATACCTTTTCTTACTCCTAGCCATGATACCGCTGGGCATTCGATGGTATAGGGCTATTCAATTTGTTTTGACAAGTTCAGTTCATACTGAGTTAAACCTTAATATCATACTGGTACCTTATTGGTATGATCAATATGGGTTAGCATGGTAGACATTGATTATAATTGTTTTGGTGATATCTTGTAAAAGCTCTCTTGAATATGGTCACTATCATGTTTTTTCTAGTCACATATTCCATGCATTACAGGGGTTGCTTTTACCCTTTGTTCTGATTTACTTTTTAGCCTTTCCCCATCAAATCAAATCAAGGCATGAGTAGGAATGAGTCTCATGAAATATGCAATGTGGCAGATTGCATCAAGAGAGGGGATGAGGCTCTATGGAACTCGACACATGGCAATAATTCTGCCACTGTCGTTGGATTGCTGCATAAGGTGGAATAAGACTCCATTAAATGCAACACATGAATGTGACCATCAACAGTCGATGCATTGCACAGCCTTTCCCCAGCATGGACACCACTTCTTTTCCAAAAAAAAAAAAAAATGTAGAGAACGCTTTCTTTCATTCAAAGATGCTCAGAATGCAATTTTCTTTTGGGACACGTAGCTTCAGCTCCTGCCACAATCGTCTGTTGCCCGTGCATTGCACGAGTTATTTTTTTTCCCTCTGTTTTAATCATTCTTAAACTCAGACACCAACTTAATAATTCTATAAAAGATGGAGGGAATGATGACTCCTTCTAGACTACGTTTGGTATGGTGGGATGGTTAGGATTGGATTGAATTGGGAATCCAATCCTGTGTTTGGAACATCAAAGATTGGATTCCAATGTCATAGGGCCCACCATGTTCACAGGTATAGGATGGCAGCCAACATGGGACTGGGAAACACAGGAAACACTTGCCCCTCTGTGTTTCCCAATCCCATGGGATTGGACATTATTTTACTCAATTGCCGTGCATATTTTTTAAATGACCAGTAAAATTATCCAGAAAACATTGAAAGTAGGAATATTTTGGAAAAACCAAAGCCAGTCCAATCTAATCCAATTTTACATGCATATGTCTCAAATATGATCGGTAGGATTTATATGATATTCTGTTTCCCAATCCCATGCCTGTCTCATATGCCATATGATATGTGGCATTGAATGCTTCAGTTTCCATAACTAGGAGGGCAGTGAAATGGACCCATGGTGACAGCCCTTGCAATAGTCATCAGTTATACATACATACATACATAAATATATATATGTGTGTGTGTATGTGCATGCATGCATGTATGTACTTTATAAACTAAAATTGCATATTATATAATATGAGATCTATTTTATTTTCTTTTTTCCTCAAAAAAATATGGTTCATGCTAAGTCTTTTTATGCGATTTGCATATAAGAAGTATTGCTTATTATGTTGCAGCTTTTAGAAGAGCTTAATATGCGTGGAACAAGAGCAGAGTCTGAGAACGGTATGTAAGCAGAAAACTTGCATGGTTTGTTTGATCTGCATTTTTCAATATGTTCACAAGCCATGACTAAAATTGAACTTCAGTAAAATTTCCATTGAGAATCGTAAGAATTTCAGGCTGCATGTTACAAACTTTCTTCTACATTACAGATCCTGTAGTGGATATTGACAGTACTGTCCCTTCCTTTTGGAAGATTGTAGTTGTCTTTATTATGACTGTATTTTGAAGCATGTTTCTTCTTTGTTGTGCATAACAGAATGGGAAAGAACTTCCCTTGGAAAGTCAATTGGGCTTTTCAGATCATCCTTCCTGCATCCACTGACAAAATCTTGCAAGGTATGATCTGTGGTTTTCAATCTTCTGCTCAATTTTGACATTTAAACTTCAGATTTTGCCAATATGTCTGAATCATGAGGTATTAACATAGATAATTGTGGACCTAGATATCTAAATGATAACATTGATTTGGTTATATAAAAATATAACAAAAATTGGTATTTAATAGGCACAAATTACTTTGTTGATAATGTGGCATGTCAATTCATCATCAGCAGGCTGCCTTTTTCTTCCACGTGTTTTCTTGCTCACTTTTTTCAATAACTAACTAATGAAAGGAATTATGCCCAATTAATATGGGATAATCATATGATCTTGAAATCTAGGTAAGATTATTTCAGAGAAAGTTACCTATAATTCCATGAGTTTCCTACATGTGGCATTAAGTTGGCGCAGTTGGAGTATATGGTTTTTAAAACTGTGCAAATTATAAAGGGATTAAGTTGATGAGTCATACAATAGAATTATGGAGATAGAGTAATAAAAAATCGAATAAGAGCTGAAACTTTGGTGTCAAATAATCAATTTGGATTTATGCCTAGAAGATTGACTATGGAAGCTATTTATCTATTAAGGAGATTGATGAAGAGGTATAGGAAAAGGAAAAAAGAACTTCATATGGTTTTTATTAATTTAGAGAAAGCATATGATAGAGTACCTAGAGAAATAATATAGTGGGTTTTAGAGAAAAAAGGTGTTACCAAAAGGTATGTATGACAGAGCAATAACTATTATTAAAACAATAGAAGAAACTAGTGAGTTTTCAATTACTATAGGTTTACTAAATCCATATCTTTTTGCACTAGTTATGGATGAATTAACCAAATATATTTAAGATGATATCCTATGGTGTATGTTATTTGCAGACGATATAGTGTTGATTGATGAAAGTAAATTTGGAGTAAACACTAAGCTAGAGATTTGAAGAGACTTTAGAATCTAAAGGTTTCAAGATTAGGAGAACTAAAACTGAATACATGAAATGTAATTTTAGTGGAAGTAGAAATTCAAATGAAGAGACAATGAAGATTGCAGGACAAGAGATACAAAGAAGTAAAAATTTAGGTATTTGGGATCAATTATCTAGCAAGAAGATGAAATAGATGAAGATGTGAATCATAGAGTTAAAGCAGGATGGATTAGGTAGATACTGCGGAAAAATTATATGATCTACACATCCTATTAAAATTAAAAAAAATTATAAAACTGCTATTAAGCCAGCTATGATATATGAAAAAAGTGTTGGGCAATACTGAAATATATATAAATAAATTAAGTATAACAGAAATGTGCATGTTAAGATGGATATGTGGTAAAACTTTAAAAGGTAGAATTAGAAATAAACATATACGAGAAATGAGAGGAATAGCCCTAATTGAAGATAAAATGAGAGAAAATCGATTACGGTGGTTTGGACATATACAACGAAGACATTTAGATGCTCCAATTAGAAGAGTGATCTTTTAACTATTGGTTTTCAAAAAAAATATATATATATATAATATATATATATATATATATATATATATATATATATGCATGCGAAGCATGCGTTTAACATGCATAAAATTAATATTATAGTATCAAAAGAAAAAAAATTATCATATAATTTTTTTAAACATAAAACATACCGATATGTTGAAGTCTCGAAGGAGCAGACGCGCCCTACTACTTGATTCGAAGCTATGGAGGAAGAATCCTACGGTAGAGTTTATGGGCCAAGTTACGTTACAAAATACCTGCAAAATAAAACGAAACCAAAGCTTTCCTCACCTTTCTCAGGATCGATATCGAATTATGAGAGTGGGGTCACTCTTGTTTTTCTATATTTCTCATAACTCTGGCGGACATAAAATAAGAGAGAAAAGGAGAGAAGCTTTTTTTTTTTCGTTTTAACATTTTTTTTTACGTTCTCTGAAAGTCCACCTTATGCCATATTATAGACTCCAGATGAATCAGAAAAAATTTATTTTTAAATTAATTTAATTTAGATAACCTTTATCTGTTACAACCTATTTTGATCGCATGAGAACAATTTTCACATGTATGTCAACTCCTTGATCATATCAAGAAAAAGTTATTTTCTTATTTGCAACTAATTTATAAATAATATTTAAATTAAATATAATAATATCTAAATTATCAAATCTCATTTAATAATTTCAGATATTATTAATTTCAAATATCTAATAAATTAAATTTATTATTTTATTTTTAATATTTTTAATAATCACATTATCAAAAATATTAAAAATTAAAATTTCTCTCCATCAACTCATAATATGCGCATATACAAGAGCAAAATTCTCTTATGTGATGTTCTACAATAACATTTATGTGCAACCATTCATATCAATTATTATATGAACAATGTGTCTAAACATAATTTTATTTTATCCAATAACTAATTTATTGTACCAAAATAAATGTGAGAAAAATAATCAATCAAATTGATTATTCATCTTCATAATAAACTCTTTATTATAAAGTTTCAATAAACATTTTATTTAAGAAAAATAAATAATTAATCACATTAATTATTCAATCCAAGAGTATTCGATGCGATTAACCTAAGACGGTGTGGGGACCATGGACCCATAATTTCAAGCTCCAATAAACTTGAATAAACTTAATTAAACTCTTTAATTATTTATTCAGTTTATTAATCGCAAAGTAATTCCACTATAAACTTGAGACTGCACTCTTAAAAATTACAGATTAATTTTACTCGAAAACTTGAGTCTGATATAATCATTACATGTAATTCAACCCTCCATAATTAGTTCATAATTAAAGCTAGGTGAAATAACCGTTATACCCCTCTAATTATCTCTTGTTCCTTAAGAACCATTGATTCACTAGTTAAATGTTAATTTATGATCAGATCATAAATTGCGCGCATAATTGTTTAGCTACATAATCAACACATAAGGGAACTAATTTTAAGCTTCTTTTCAAAAGCCATGGATTTCATATCTTTAAATTACATTCCCATTCCAATGTGTTATTAAACCTCCAAGATGTAAGTATTGGGCCTAACATCAAATGAGCTTTAACAAACAAAGCAAAAATCCAATAGCACAATCAAGGAGTTTGTGATTAAATCAGGATTAAGATTGATTTACATATGATCATTTTGTGACATAAATTGAATTCTTTATAACGGTCTTAAACAAAGATTCAAATGATATCGGTCCAAATCCTATATAATCTTATTATATGTAATACCTCCACTAAGTATTTATACACAATAATCCAGAGAAGATTGTCACATTCATAATGTTCATGGACCGTATTAGTAATTAGCGATAGAAGATCCGTACTTCTATCAATTACGGACATGTTTAAATATATTAGTTGTAATTTTAATCCTCTTGTATACATTATACTAAAATTACAGCCTCATAATATATTTTGGATTTTCATATAAACATTCATCTTTCATATAAACAAGGCAAGATTGAAAAAAAATACTTTTTTTTTAATTCAAAAAATTAAAAGTATAAATATATCTGATTTCAAGGGCACTGTTTCTAACATTAACAGTTCATGATAATGATAATGGCAGATGTAGACCTAAATTAACATGAACAAAAATAATTAAGAGATTATTTATAATTTGAGTGTCGATTTAGTCCTGGATAGCGCAGAGTAAAGGAAGCAAATTCATGTAGCCGACCCCATGTAGTTGGAAAAAGGCTTAGATGAGTTGAGTTGAATTGGATTATATGGTTCTGGATTTTGCTCTCTCAAAACTTCTCCTTTTTTTTCTCCTTAATTGTAAATTTTTACATGAAATATTGACAGAAATTACTCAGTTTCTACTCTGCTGTGAGTTGCTGTGTATGTTAGGAAGACCCACAGAAACTGTCATTTTTGTCGCAGGAGGAGATGGAAAGCTCATACAATGCAAAGCTCCAACAATCCAGAAATTCCCTGAGCTGGTAGGAACATGTTTGAGCTTCATAAATCATATAAAGTATATACAAGAAATGAAATGGTGGAAAAGGATTCCTTGCATGCTTGGGAGACAAGTGGCAGGAAAAATGAGCATGTCTGGCTTGTTCCCTTCGTGCAAGTTCTTGCAAGTTAGCATGCACCTTCTGCTTTGTAAATTAAATTGTGCATGTGATATTTGATATTTACCATCTGCCTTACTACTACATTATCCTGTTTGAGGCCCAGTAGGGTAGTGCCATGCTCTCTTGGTTCCCCTGGCCATCTTTATATGTTTGTTTTAGCTGCTACTGGAACCTTGAGCGCTGAATGTACTGTGCTTTGTTGTTCTCTCTAATCTGGTGTTACTCCATAGTGGTTGTCATGATTCAGGTCATTATTCATTAATCTATGCTGCTTTATAAAAATATATCTAAAAGGTGCAAGAATCTTGAGAACATATTCATATGAAATATCATAGATTTCATTTCTTTTGCATGCTTGGTATTTCGATGGGTCAGTGAATGAGTGGAGATAATGAATCTCGATCTAGTTGAATAGATCTTACTCTCATCCACAATGCCTTCTTATTTCCTTGACCTTCCAGTGTGTAGTTATGACTTGTTGTTTCAACATTATGAGAAGTTTACTGCAAGTAATTACATGTATAGTTAAATACCATTTCAAGGAAAAAAAAATAAATATGCTTAGGTTATTAGTTGTTGTATGTGGAATAAATTTAATTTCAGGATGGTAGGAATCGTAGATATGTTTTAATGGAATTTTGAATAGGACCTTTATGATGGATTTATTAGTCACTAAGCTGTACTTTCAGCATGAATGTCAAATAATTCATTGAGATCTCTGTTTAGAGACATGAAATGTAAACCTTAACACAATGACTGAACTATAGATGGCCCATAAAGAATATCGTTTTTATTGTTTCATTTTTGACTCCAGAATAGTTGTTTTTTTTTCGCAAAAAAAAAAAGAAAAAAGAAAATAGGGGGAATCTCTAAGGCTGCGTTTGGATGTTAAAAAGTTATTATAGGAATAGGGATGCGAATTCCGTAAGAACACCTTATTTCTTTTGTTATTCCAGATTTTTGTTTAGATCAAAATCTGGTATTCCATGTTATTCCAGTGCAATTAATACAGTGTTATTCCAAATGATGTTTGGATGACATGGGAATAAACATGTATTCTAGTAGGAATTGATGAAGATTTTTTTGAAATTCCAAAGGTATCCCTTCTAATAAAAATGATTTATCAATTTTTATTTTTTAAAATGACTTGAATAAATTATTATTATTAATAAATAAGATAATAAATTAATTACTATTCATAAAATAATATAAGAACATACTTAATAATTTTTTATATTAATAAAGAAAAAAATAACATACTTAATTTATTATTTTTAATTAATAAATTTATTTAATATTATATTATATTATAAATAAATAAATTTAATTATTTAAATGACATAATAAATAAATTTATTTAATTTATTTAATTTAATTTCATCGGTGCCCTGAAATAGCTGCAGTGGGAATAGGAGCTATTCCATGGGGTATCATGGAATAAGGAATAGGAATAAAGAGGGTTGACTGGAATAGCCAGTCTCATGGGGCCTACTCTTCTTTTTCAGGGTGTTTAGGGAAATAAGCTAGAATAAGGCCCTATTCCAGGCCTTATTTCAGCATCCAAATGCTGCCTAAAGGCAGAAGGAAAGAAATGTGAACAAATGTGAGAGAGAGAGAGAACAAATGAGAGAGATAGAGAGAGAGCTGCGAAGAAAAGTTGGAGAACGAAGCATGTACCAGTTAAAGCAAACTGGAGGAAGTGAAATATATGAAGCCTTTCGTCTGATTGGCTTCAACATGCTCATGTGAGCAGGTGAAATCCTGCAACAACTGAGGCTACATAAATAAAAACAAACAAACAAAAGCCATGGTCGTGGCAAAGACACGCTGTGCAATGAAGAATAGCCGCCTGCAATGCTTCTCAAACTGCCGTAAGCTCCACCAATGTAATTACTGTAGATTAGTTTTGGCAGTCTAAAAAGGTGTCAATAGACAATTTACTATATATCTGATAGCCTAAGAAATTTTTGATATTTGAATCCGTCTCATTTTATATTGACTCAAGAGTTCTAACTTTTGATCATCCTCGGAATAATTTTTTCTTTTTTAAAAAAGAAAAAGGAAAAATGGCGTTGTTTTGGTTTTTTCAATTATTATTGGGATGATTTTTTTAAAAAAAAATATTTGTGCCAAGTATGGTGCAAAAAAAAAAAAAATCGATATACACAGATCAATGCGATATGCACTTTCTATACCTCGATGCGCAAAGATGGTTGCGTGTGCAGTATAAAAAGAATAAAAATATTCTTACTGCATGCACACATGGATCAATCATCGCATGCGGTGTTCGCATTCTGTATCATACGTGATGTACAAAGTTTTTTTTTTTTTTTTTAAAATCCATATGGTCCGATTGGACTGTTCGGGCTCAAGTCACAGCAAGCAACCTAATTGGAATTAGAAAAGTCTTGCTACACCGCATTTAATGATTGAAGTATCGTGCGTGCATTTGCCAAAGTAGAAAAGAATAATTTTGCTTTGAATATGCAATTTTGCTTCTGATATATGTGCATACACACAGCGTGCGCTAATTATTAAAATTGGTGTGTGCTTGCTGCACCATCTTCGTATTTTTGCATCGCTTCCGATTAGGGATGCCAATTTTTTCTGTTTGGCCATTTACTCGATCGGTATCATTTTTAATGGATCGAAAAATCTTCAATCTAAACGGCTTAATGGGTATGGGGATTAATCGGGACGGTGTCCTTCGTCCTGTCCTTGTTTATCCATTTATTAGTTTAATATTTTTAATGTTGTTACTTGTTGTTTAGTAAATATAATTTGTTGTTAAATTTTTAATTTTTTTAAAAATTATTTCTATTTATATTTTATATTTAAATATACTTTATATTAATATTATTTTAATTTTTTTAATAAATATAAATTAATAAAATAATTTTATTTTTTTATAAATAATCAAATAGGCATGTAATGGTTACTTGTTTATTCGATCAGGTATTCTTGTTTTTACCTCGATAATTATAACAGTTTATGGCACGAGACTTGCGTGATCGTTGGTTTGAAAAAAAAAAAAAACTATAACAGTTTACGAGGAATAAAAAGATTTTTTTTCGGCGAGGATCTGGACCGACGGAAGCAGCCCGGACCGTTTACGGACGGCTGCCATCCCTGCTTCCGGTGCAAAACTTTTTCATTGGAAGTCTGACCAAATCGCCGCACGTGGCCCCACTCGACACGTACCCGATCGCCGCCCAAGCATACGGCCGACGACGGGCTTCGTTCCTCGGCGACAATCTGCCGACGAATCCGAGACACGGTTGCCATGGACGGTCAAAGCCGCGTCACATCACGTGCACCTGTGGCTGTCTAAATGACTGTTTCGCCCTTCTTTCTTTCATCTCTCTGACTGCGTGACGAGGCGTGGGGCGAGTCCGTAAATTTTGGACTAGCACTCCGCGGGAGTGGGCCGGTGGTCGGCAGGCGCGAGTTAGAGAGCCACATGCACACCCACACCCAGGGCTTGGGCCATGGCCATGAAATTATAAGGACATGATGAGGAAGATGTAATGATGATTTCCTCCCCTAAAACTAATAATATTTTAACCCCGTCATGGACCATGAGTGGTAGGTATCACGTGCCCTGGACATCCAAAAGCCTGCGGCTTTTCATTAAAAACAAACACAAAGTAAGCAGTTGCGGCAAGGCCAGTCTGCAGTCCTGTTGTTGACGAAGAGCACTACTACTCTTCGTGTAACAAATGGGGGCATGCATGGCTATGGCTTGATGATCCTCCACGAGGAAAACTGGTAATGTTTCAGACTTTATATATATATATATACTGTCAACTTTACCTCCAATGAAGTATGTAGCAGGTGAAACCATCATGGTTATAGCTTGTCAGAATCCAAAAACTTTTGTTTAGGACCATCATTTTGAACCGGACACTGCCGAAGTGGTCACACCTCCCCTGATCATATATAGGTGGAGCAGATTCTTTTGTACTTGAGTTTTGAATGGCGTTTCCTCAAAAATTTGGACGTCGGTCACTTGCAGTCACTCAGAATATACCGTCGTCAGTTTGGCTCTAAATTAAAGCAAGCGTAATCAGGTGTAAAAAAGTTGAGCACATATATAACACATTTATTGATATACAAATCATACATAAGTATTGCTAGGTGTGCCTTGAATGGACCTAATTAACCTGGCGCCACTCACGCCTAACCTAATCATACAAAAAATTCGGTAGAATTTTTTGTGAGATTTATGGTGCATGGTAGCATAGGCTTGAACCGATAAACTCAAGCTCAGAGCTTATTAGTGACCTCATTAAAGCATGTATAAAACTATATTTTAGAAAACTATTGAAAATATTCAAAGTTAGTGTCCAACATTTTCTCATATTGTTTTTCTCTTCCCTTAGGTAGTGTTTGATAGAAAAAATATTATTCATGGCTAAGTGTACGAGATAGAGTTTGTCCCCTAGCTATCCCTAGGGATATCCCTTGGCTATCCCATTGATCATATCAAATGCAAAAAGGTAAATCCATAGGATAACCTTTTTTTACTCTTATTTGGAGGGATAACCAGCTATTCCTGTATTTTTTAGAGAATAAATTAAGGGGATATTCCATGGTTAACCATGGACTATCCCTTTGGTTAACTTTATTCCCAACTATCCCTTATAGTTATGGCTTTTGGAAATAAGATGTGATATCCAAGGAATATCCCCTCTTATCCTCT
Organism: Calamus simplicifolius; assembly: GCA_900491605.1. Lineage (NCBI taxonomy): Eukaryota > Viridiplantae > Streptophyta > Magnoliopsida > Arecales > Arecaceae > Calamus > Calamus simplicifolius. Next base: position 185,253 of record UESW01002149.1, read on the forward strand.
ATTTCAAACACTACCTTAGGTAGTGTTTGAAATAGGAGATAAGAGGAAATATCCCCTCTTATTCCCAAAAGTCATAACTATAAGAGATAGCTGGGAATAAAGTTAACCAAAGGGATAATCCATGGTTAATCATGCCATGGGATATCCCCTCAATTTATTCTCTAGAAAATGCAGAAATAGCTGGTTATCCCTCCAAATAAGAGTAAAAAAAAGATATCCTATGGATTTACCTTTTTGCATTTGATATGATCAATGGGATAGCCAAGAAATATCCATAGGGATAGCTAGGAGATAAACTCTATCCCATGCATTTGTCCATGAATAATATTTTTTTCTATCAAACACAACCTTAATTCTCTATGTTTGTTGCATTGATATCTTACGTATTGTGTTTTTATTGTAACAAATATGATATTGAAAATGGATGGTTGGATCGATCAGAGGATTGAAGTCACGCGAGATCTGGAATATGCAATTGAGTCAATGAGGGAAAATTTGCGAAAACGGTCTCATATTAGACCAGGACTTTGATACGTCTGGTCAAACAGGCAATCCCACATGTTACCCATGATGGACCTTTGACTATAGAAAGCTCGAGTTGACCACAAAGAACCCAAGCGATCTAAGTCGCATTACGTACCTTGCAGGCCTAAATTAAATATGGCTCATAAAGTTTGACATTATGGGTTCCAAGACGTGTGCTGACGCGAGTAATAAATTGCTGATCCAATTGGGAGCTTCATTTCATATAGGAACAACCTCCATGATAGATTCGCAGGCATGGCTAAGTGGCTAACCCTATATATTTGTCCTTTCCTAAGAATATCTCGCTAGGACCCATTTATGTCCACAAAAAATAACCCATAAGTCTTCAACTCTACCCTTAATTCGTGCTCAAGAGATCAGCCTTGATTGCGACCAACGTAACAACAAAATTGATAACGATCGCTGGTGAACTTCTTTAAAATATGTACTTAACGTCGTAGTGCATGGAATGCAGCGTTTTACCACAAACAACTCAAGGTCCTGAATATACAACGGCCCTGCTGAGAGAGAAACATATTAAAAGATCATAAAGCCCCAGGAAAAAGGTGACCCAAAAGGCCTACTCAAAGGAAGCATGCCTGTCACCATTGCCTTCTCTTTAATTAACACCCTAGACCAATCCTTAGATTCAAGATTTGAGGTCAAGGACGACGGGCAGAATCCTACTAATCCGATTCTGACAGACATTCGTTCCATCCTTTCTAAGGTCGTCTGTACCCGGATTCGCCACATTTTCTGAGAAGCCAATTCGGCGGCGGACTGGATAGCGTCCTTTGTGCCCAACATGATGGATCGTGGTATTGGAAGCCGGGCGATCCCTGCCCATCTATTTTACAGCAATTTTTGTATTCGGATCTTTCTGGGCTGACTCGCACTAGGTTAGTGTGATCGCCCGCTTTTGTACCAAAAAAAAAACAAGTATCAAAAGCTAGCTCTCTGATTTATTTATTTATATATTTGTTTGCTTTGCACTGGAGCATTTACCTACCGGCACCCTAGTTAAGAAAACTTTTTCTAAGATAAGCCCGAGTAGCATGCTTGGAACGTGCTAGCTAATGAATATTTTATAAAGAAACGTAACGAATAAGAACATGGACGTGGACCTTTGCTTTCCTCATAATCTTTTGATTTATCATATTTGGTCTTCTCTTTAGTCTATCTCTGTGTCACTGATCCGTCATGTCTATCGAGAAGTCAATGCTTTGCTTGTCATTTTGATTAGTAGGAATGATATTTTGGTGACCTCTGTCCTGTTATTTTGCAGTAAATTATGTACTTTGATCTATCGGGCTCGACTTACGTCAGAGTGGTATGATTGTCCGCTTGTACAAAAAAAAAAAAAAAAAAAATGGATAGGGAACTAGGGATCCGCATGAAAGAAATGGGATGTAATGCTTCTGTGATGATCCATAAAATCAGCTCCAATATCCCCAAGCCAGCGAGGATTTTATCCCACCATGGTTTGATTTCGATCGCCACACTCTTCTTGCACCCATGACCCATGGATGAACCACTCCAAATGCCGAGTTAATTTTTATCCAAACCCAAGATGCAATGGATGTCAGGTTTCATACAATTATATATGTTATTTGCGAATGCTGCGGTTTAAAATTTTTTAGGGCCATCCCATTATAAAAATTTCAGCTAAAGATGAGGGTTATTCACTGCTCACTAACTGATTGACATTAATTGCTACGGAAAATATAAGGACTTATTTTAGTTTTCCTAGTATGAAATTTAAGATGGCATGCTAACATAAGGATAAGGTAGGAGCTAGCTTATATCTAATATAAAGAAGACCGACAAGATCAGTCTCTGAAATTTAATTTGACCTAAAATTTTTAGCCCGACCAACCCTATGAGCCAAAAAACCCATACCCGTCCCTACCCCTGGGTGTCTCCTATCAATTATCTTTTTTCTTTTATTTACAAGACTAATTTAAATTCTTACAAAAATAACTCCTCGTACGTCAACATTTAAGATTCCTGCCAAGTATGGGGGAAAGAGTCTGTCCTAAACATTGCATGTTCCAAGTTGACCATTATATTTGCCATATAGTCTATTGCTTGATTGCCGAGGGAATATGCCTGCAATAGATATTATCCCTTGCTACTATGATGGATTTGAACTTTTTGAAATGAAAATAAGAATAATTTAAGATATTCAACACCAACCATGATATTATTGTAATAGAGTCACCTTTAATGATCCTAATTCAATCTATGTTGACAATTTGATGGCTTTACTTATGCCTTAGTTATACCTTGTATAACTTGTTGGTAGGCCTTTAATATTGAATAACTTCCAAATGAATTGTAAAGATTGAGATTAAAGTTTGATCTTCTAAATCCTTAGGCAGCGTTTGGATGCTGGAATAAGGCCTGAAATAGGGCCTTATTTCAACTTATTTCCTCAAACACCCTGAAAAAAGAGAGTGGGCCCCATGAGATTGACTATTCCAGTCAACCCTCTTTATTCCTATTCCTTATTCCATGGTACCCCCATGGAATAGCTCCTATTTCCACTGCAGCTATTCCAGGGGCACCGATGAAATTAAATTAAATAAATTAAATAAATTTATTTATTATGTCATTTAAATTAAATAAATAAATTAATATATTTATTTATAATAATTTAAAATTAAATAAATTTATTAATTAAAAATAATAAATTAAGTATGTTTTTTTTTCTTTATTAATATAAAAAAATTTATTAAGTATGTTCTTATATTATTTATGAATAGTAATTAATTTATTACCTTATTTATTATAATAATAATTTATTCAAGTCATTTTAAAAAAAATGATAAACCATTTTATTGGAAGGGGTATCTTTGGAATTTCAAAAAAATTCTTCATCTATTCCTACTGGAATACATGTTTATTTCCATATCATCCAAACATCATTTGGAATAACACTGTATTAATTGTACTGGAATAACATGGAATACCATATTTTGATCCAAACAAAAATATGGAATAACAAAAGGAATAAACTATTTTTACGGAATTCGTATCCCTATTCCTATAATAATTTTTTAACATCCAAACACAGCCTTAATAACTATGCCTTGTTTATACCTATAGAGCATAAAAATTGATTCCTATGGATCTTTTTGACTTCCACCCTCATATATAGTTTGATCCCCAATATAATGTCTCTTCATGACTCTATCCTGTAGTTGGAATGGTGATTATCTCATCCAAAGTTCTTTGTAGAAGAAAAGTTTTAATATATTCAAATTCTAACTTTCATCATTATTCAATAAGCTATCAATTATAGAGAAGTCTTCCATTGCTGCAGAGTCAAGTTAAAAACATCATTTATAATGAACCAAATCCTCATTCAAAAAGATCAACACAAAAGTATTATTTAAATTTTTTGATCATATATAATCATTATAAGACCAAGGCCATGTTTGGATTAGTTGTTAAATACTTTTAAGCGGCTATTAGCTAATAATTATCTGAGATAGCTATTGGGGCAAATAGCTGTTGACTAATAGTAAGAACCAACAGGTAATCCAAATAAACATCAATATAAGTGATGTTCTTTGTTCTTTATTTTTTTTAACGTTGTTTTTAAAATATTTTTTTCCTTATATTAAATGATGGGGGAAGCCCTTTAATTTTCTGTTTTTTTGGAAAAAAATCTTCATTGTACCGTGATGGCAGGACTTGTTTCAAACTTTACCACTCACTGTGAATTTTGACAATGCATCATCTACAATGATGAATTTTGGACTTGACTTAAAAAAAAGTGCAGCTCCATCCGTACCAATGACGTCTATAAAGATTGTGAATAGTTCTTGCAATTGTACTAGCAAATAATGGTGAGAAATTTGCTGTTTAAATTTTTAATGATTCTTTAAAAACCAACGAGATTTTTAATAAAGAAGTTAAATTGGATATGTTTTGACATTTTAAAGTAAATTAGAGCTATGAAATTAGTAATGTTAAGAATTGGCCGATATCATTATATTACAATGATGGAATAGCTATTACATTTGCATGACAACAATGATGTTATTACCTCCTCCTGTGCTAAAATTATGCAAACATCTCCTATCTTGGAGTCAGTTCCGCTTTAAGGTATATGATGCTGATCATAATCAGGCAAGGTTGCATCATAGGAAACTCAGATGTTTATGAGTTTCTACAGCTCTAGGCAATAATGTTCTGACATTTCCCTACATCATATCTGTCATACAATATATGAAGTTACGATCGAACAGCAGCAGATCATTAACAAGTCTGGACTGTACATGATGAAAGCATGACAATATATGCACTGTAGCATTTTCATATAATACAAAGTAGCTGCATAGAGAAATAGTTAACAAACGGTTTAGTCTGGTATCTTCTAACTCTCTCCTCATGTATCATGGCAAGTTCCAAGTCAGGAGGTGGCAAAGGATTCTCTCTTTTTTCCATTGGGCAAGAAGTTGTCTAGCATCTCCTTTTGTGAAGAGGAAGAACGATCGGCTGTTGATTTGGGGGCTTTTGGCTTGCATTTTTTGTCCTTTTTAGATACAGATGGACCCCAATGAACAGCTGTGCTAGCTTCATTTCTTTTGCTCTGGCTTCCTCCATCTTGCTTCTGTTTGACTTCGATTAGATAAAAAGGAAATGTCCCTCGTCTGCTTTCCCTTGGCTTGCTGGGTCTACTGCTTTTATTTTGGGGTAAGCGTTGGTCCGTTCGACTTGATCTCTAAGTGTTCAGATTGTTCCATTTCCTGCAGTTTTGTTAGATGGTCTAAAAACCTGCCATGATAATAATATCATGCCAACCTTGCAACTGTATCAACCAGCTGCTTAGTTCTGCATATTTATTCATCTCTTTGGTTGTTAAGGATATGAGTTTAATTTTTGGATGATGTGTTAAAAAATATGGATCTGCATAATTATAATGTAGGTGGAATTTTTCTCTCTCAATCTCTTAGAGATAATTATACCAAGAGAACATGAATTTATTTGAGATTTTTAATTATGTGTGTTTATACAGTCAAATGAGCATATATACTAACTCAAATATATTTTTGATGATTATTAACAACAGAAGCAAATAAAAGATATTTTGCCATGGAGAAATGACTATTGTGAATGCTTTCTCTTGAAGTGGCAAGCAACAAAGTGATGAGAAAATGATAGTATCCTCTTCTTTTCCTTTTTTTTTAATTATTTGTTTTCGATTTATGTTAACTATGCTAACTCAACTTTCTCATCATTTTTTCACTCTCTACTAGCATAAATACCACATCAGTATTAAGTGACCTTTTTTTCTTTGATCATGCCAATTAGGATGATACATCAAGTCACTATTGATAGCCATCAAAAATATAATTATATATAATAACTTAATTTAAAATATTAAATAAATTTATATATTTCTAATATAGTTATTTTTTCTTTTAAAAATAATTATTTCTTTTTATAAAATATAACTAATTATATAAATATATAGCCCATAACGTTATTAAATTACAAGCTATATCCAATATGATTTATTCTCACTATGATTCACTATGTAATTATAGAATGGTCCATATTATCATGAAATATGAACATTAGTGTATATATAATTATAGAATGGTCCATATTATCATGAAATATGAACATTAGTGTGTATATATATATATATATATATATATATATATATATATATATAAAGATGTTATATTTTTTTTAAGAAATAGCGACCATAAGGTTCATCTTTTGTTCAAAAAAATTATTTATCTTAATAACAATAAATTATAATTGCCATAAACCTGCAAATCATATAAAATAATTTCTTCCAACCATATTTTATCCACACAAAAGAAGTTTAAAACTTTAATCCAAGTCGTTGAACATAGGCATCATCCAAATTGCCTAGAGAAAGAAATCAAACCATTGATGTATAGAAGTCAAGCTTGAGACTAACTCATTTTAGTGATTCAGTGGCACATATAGGAAAAAAGGAATGCCAAAATTTTTACTTTCTTTGGAGCAATTTTTTTCAAGATTTTACATTACTATTGTTCTTAGAACTCTATTTCTTTAAGCAGGGCGGAGGTCTCTGGAGACAAACTAAACTCTCTTTTCTCTTGATAGAAGCTCTTATAAATTTGCTCTCTTTAATTCTTTTTGTCTTCTACTTAGGCAAGTTCTAAGCACCTAAGTTTCTCTCCTTTTCTTTTTATTTAATTTTTTATACCTATTTTAATTTTTTAACAAATTTCCGAGGGATTCTTTCCTCCCCCGAGTTACTACATTATAAATTTTTTTTTTTAAAAAAAATAAGAAGGCTGATGATACCAGACCCAACAACATCCCTTTGTTTTCCCCCAACTATATTTTCCACCGGTTTTAACCTGCCTTGCTGTTTCATTCCCAAATGCTTCAGTTCTCATCCTTGTTGGCTCCTAGGCTCCTAGCTGGCTTTCTTCTCCTCACCTAAGTCTCTCTCTCTCTCTCTCTCTCTCTCTCTCTCACACCCCAACACCAACCCCAGCTCCCCACCCTTCTTATAAAATGACCTGTTGACCTAGCTCCTTCATTTTTCCAGCATTACAATCCCAATCCCAAGCCATTGAATCTCCCTCCAGCTGGACCTCACCTCATCCCTTTTCGTTTGTTCAGCTCAATATTTCTTTCCATTCAATCCCCCTAGCTTGGACTCCTATCCCACTTTGATCTCTTTCCGTTCATAGCTGCCTTTATATATGTTCCAGTTCAACACTCACTCCAAATGACCCACCTCATCAGATCTCCAACACCACAAATCTCAACTTAAGATCCTCTCACCACCACTTCGATCCATTGTATCTTGGCTCCCTTTTCTTCCATTAGAATCCATTCTCTCTTTCTCTCTCTCTCCAATCTCTACCTCCATTTAATGGATCCAACTCTTAGGCCTCCCCTCACAACCAACCCCCACCACCCCCGCCCTCCACCTCCTCATACACCAACTTCCCCATCTTGGCCATCACCATCCTCGGCATCCTCACCACCGCCATCCTCCTCGTCAGCTACTACGTCTTCGCCGTCAAGTGCCGCCTCAACTTGCGTCGCGCCGACCTCATCCAACGCATCTACTCCGGCCGGTCCCGCCGTCGCCACTTCCACATGCCTCCCATCATCCACGCCGCTGCGGAAGTTCGCGGCCTGGAGCCATCCGCCATCCGCTCCATCCCCATCATCAATTTACGAAAGCCGGCGGTGACCCCGAAGCCAACGGGAGGAGCTCCTTCAACGAGTGCGCCGTGTGTTTGAGTGAGTTCCAAGAGGAGGAGAAGCTCAGGCTCCTCCCCGGCTGCTCCCATGCCTTCCACATCGACTGCATCGATATCTGGCTCCAGTTCAATGCCAACTGCCCGCTCTGTAGGTCAGACATGATCACCAGCCCGATGCCAATTCCAGCAGAGCAATTCATGCTCCAACCTCCTAATGATGAAGAGCAGAATGGAAGCATAGTTATAGAAGTGAGAGGAGATGAAAGCAGTGCTCGGACCCCACGAATGGAAGCTCCGAATCCTAATTCGGCGAGGCCCGGGCATGGGAAGAAGGGGAGGAAGTTCCACAAAGTCGGAAGCATGGGAGATGAGTGCATCAATGTGAGGGGGAAGGATGAGCAGTTCTGCGTTCAGCCCATAAGGAGGTCGTTCTCCATGGACTCCTCTAATGATAGGCAGCTCTATCTTTCAGTTCAGGAGATACTGAGACACAATCCACATTATTGTTTTCAAGAGGTAGGCGGGAGTGGAGAAGGAAGCAGCAGCAGTGGTGGCGGTGGCGGCGGCAGCGGCAGAGTCCGGCGGTCGTTCTTCTCATTCGGACACCGGAGCTCAAGGAGTGCTATCCTTCCATTTCAAATTGATCAGTGATATATGTGAGACATATCAGCTGCTGCTGATGGTTTTTTTTTTCTTCTTCTTCTTCTTCTTCGTGGTTGGGTGATGATGGGTGTTGAAATTGGTGGGAGAGTGTGAACAAGGTTGTGAACTTGTGATACAAAGATAGGAGTTGATTAGTTGGTGTAAATGAAATCGAGCAGTTCCAGAGTGAAATGTGCCGCTGTTTTGTTTGATCGAGATAAAGGCATCATTACTGTAGTCATAGAAAGTGTTTTGAATTGGGTGTCTTTTCAGCAGTTTTTTTTTTTGGCTGCTAGGTGTTTTTGCTACTTGCCATGTTGATATAATTTTGACTCTCACAAGTCGCAATGAAAAGGTTTTTCATGCATGATGACTACTCCTATTGACTTTAGATTTGAAAATTAAGCCATCAACTTTTACTGTATCTTTATGTTAAGGGATGGCCCCATTGCAGTTTGGCTCCAGAGAAGGCGATTAGAATGGTTAGAATTGAGCCAGTTTGCTGCTTCTTATATCTTCCCTCATTTTTCAGAACAAGATGGTTCATTATGAAGGTGATTTATGTTTTATTTTTCCTTTGTTAATCCAAGTAATAACGTGTCGCATCCTTCAAAGCTTATCAGTAAACAATTCCTGCTGTCATTCAAATACAACATACACCACCCCAAAAAAAATAAAAAAAAACTTAAAAGATTAATTTTGGCATTGTCGAAGCCTTGTAATCATAGACTCAATAACATACCGATCATCAATGTTTTATTTCTCTGCCAATTCCTCCGATAACATAAACTTGTTAAGAAATATATATCAACAAGAATAATAGAATTATGATTAAATTTAGATTGACATTCTAGCTTCATTCATCATAACAAATCTCAATGTTCACAAGTTTGTGATTGCTCTTAGAAATTCTTTAAACAAAAACCTTTTGGTCCAAGAAATAAGAGAGGTAAGCCAAACTAAGATTTCAAGCTACTGCCTCTCAACTCACACTCTTAGACCTAAGATTGGAATGCCGATATCTATGATAAAAAAGGCCTACCTTTTTTAAGTTCGCATGGGCCCTGTCTCTTACGTTGGCATTGGATTTGCTGTAGGTCCCACCCGGATTTTTCTCGCTTTGGAACAACCGACCCGCAATCAGTGCTTCTTCACCCACACAAGAGTTTGAGCAAGACTTCGAAAAGAAAGTACTGCCAGCCCTGGCCTTCAGCCCCTGCAGTAATACTGTTCATGCGAAGACCAACCCCACCTTTTGTTCAAACATCACCATTTTGTGTCAAATATCAGTGCCCACGTTCACATGTGCAATGGACAACAGTTCTGCCCGTGTTGTCCACTAGAATGCCTTAACGCTGCACACAACCATGTGCCTCTCTTGGGTGTCCTAGGACTTGCCTTCAATGCATTGAGGACGTCCCAGAGATGAAGCCAGCACAACCAGAGGCTTCCCATTACTTTTGTTCCCATCTCCCAGAGACCACCTTAGCTTTATGGGTCCGCTTCTGAAGAACTGTTGCGGGTCCCAAGATGGTTGTGGAATCGAAAACATCATCATGGAATGGACTTTATTTTGATATAGAACTCGACCGCCGTCCAGAGAAAGCAACTGCATATGGATAGCATTCGTTGCCAAGGGAGGCTAGGATATCGAGTTTTGCTCTTCTTGTAGCATGGGGACTTCCATATTTAATGAGAGAACAACGAATGAGGTGACGGAAGACCGACTGTACCATATTATTTTGGTTGCAAGTTGAACGAGAGTACGTAATGCTTCAAAACAAGAGACTAGGCACGCATGAAGGAGACCCAACTCACACTCTTTGACCATTTAATTTCTTTGTCCAAGTACTTCTCCTCTTCACGTTATTGATCACATTGTTTGGTGTAGTGTTTGATGATCATGTTTCAAGGGAAAGGAATCAAAGTATAGGTAGAAAATTAAATGTTATCGGATGAACAATGCGAATAGTTTGAAGTGTGACTTCATATACAACATGTGTTACTTCCCCCAAAGTCAACAAAAAAAAAAGTGCTTCAATTCCTCCAAGGAAGGAAACTTCTTGGTTCTTCGCTTAGGATATCAAGGAAAAGAAACTGGAAGGTATGGGCTTGCGAACAAGAAGCTGTCACCCAACATTAAATGGAGAGAATAGAGGATGGCAAGAGTCAAACCGACCTACAAGGCAGCGGCCTTTCTTGTCTATTAGCTTAAAGAGAAGGAAAACCAATCTCAAAAGGGTCTGATTCTGATGGATTCATCCAAGTCCCTTCCAACCATTGCTTTACCTACTCATGATTAGCAGGGCTAATTAAACAATGCAGTGGTGGCACAAGTTTGATGGTGGTTGGTGAACGTTTTAGAAGGTGATAGAATAATATAATACAATTTTTTCAACGTATTGGTTGAGAGTTGCACATAGAAAAAGTCAAAATTTCTAACATAATATTTTAGAGTTAGTTTATAAAAAAAAGAGTATCACAACAATTGAGTGCTAAAACAGTGATGGAATTTACCCCAAGGGCTGAGAGACCATGGGATGGTTGAATCTAAGCATGGTGCTTAGTAAATTATCAAGTCCCTGGTAAAATTCACATGCTTCGTGTAGGCCCTTCATTTAGGAATGTGGAGACAATTCAACTTTAACAAATTAATTTATACAATACCGCTGGGTCCAGCTAGAAATACAGTGAGAATCCAAGACCAAAGAGTAAATCAGGTTGGACCATGGACATCAAATCATTTGAGTTTAATATTATCCACAGTGATCGAGCCTATATAATTGACCAACAATGATGAGAAAACTTTATCATGCATGGAGAAAGCAACCTTCTGATTAAAAATTGGATCCATTCTGAAATCATGTTTTCATATCTTATAAGTCAACCACTTATTTATCAACCGTAATCAAATAACCCGTGCCTCTAATGAATTCTCAAAGTCTTAAACACAAACAAATGACAACAAAGCTTCATTTGGAAGAAGAGGCACGGAGCCCACTACAAAACTGACCACTTTAAAGCAGCATTGCAAACGAGACGAGGAAAAACTAGGCCACCTTTATCTGTCACAGTTCCGTACATTGTTTCCTATATTATTGAAAGATTAGATCTGCTTTGGTTTCAGAAGGATGCATAGAATAATGAGTATTACTGCCAGAACCTACAGAAACTGACTGTGCAAGCATATGGGGGATCCAAGCCGGAGAAGCACGTAGCCCAAGACAAGAGAAACTCTCATTGCACGGACTCCAATGCCATGGTGGCAGTGGGGTGGCAATTAACCCTTCCCTAAGCACGACCTGCACATTGCTGAGGCCATGAAAAGAACCTCCTCCCGTTGGGATTCCCATTCATGAACCAATCTCTTGAACCAAACCTTCCACTCAACAAATAAAATCAACAAGAAGCTCAATTATGTGGACTTAGTCTATCATGCTTATAATACACCTTATGCCAGTCACAATGGCCCCCTTCATTCTATAGTATCTTTGGCTTTGAACAAGAGTTAGGAGGTCTCGCTTCAGACTCTTGTGTTAGGTATTGGTTGGCACAGCGTCTGTTGTGGAAGCTGGGTTTCGGTACTTGTTGGGCATCATCTCCACCTGCAAACAAAAACTCTTTCTAACCAATGATTTATATAATCGATATTCACAGTTTTCTCCCAGACATCGAGTCAATCATCATACCTTAGTTTTGTACCCAAAGGGTTCCATCCCATTCCTCCCTTAAAATGGTGCCATCCTCTTTATCTGTAAAACTGGAACCATCACCTATCAGCAACCTCTACAAATACAAATATATCAAAGGCTGCCACCATTGAGAAGAGTCCATGCACAAAAACTAATGGTAATGGCACATGTACCCACCAGCTTGTGGGACCTATTTTAATTCAGTGGCTGCCGGCTTACAGGTAGCTTTTAATAACTTGTACATTGTTTTTAAAAGAAATTGCGTTAGCGTTGTTTGCATATGATTGTCCCCATTCAAGAAGATGATGCCAAGTGTTATCACAAGCTTCCTTCCGCTCATGATTTAGTCCTTTAGTCAGAAAATTGAGTTTGGATGCTCAGTTTATACGCATGAAAAACTATTCTCCAGCTTCGCTTGATGTCAGAATATCAGGTGCAGAGTCTGCATCACAAAATTTAGGCGTGGAGTGTCAACCACAGTTCTATAAAGAACCTCTCTAAGACGAGCTATTCTGCAGGACCAGCAACCAACCGTTGCCCCACGCTAGCCGACAGCCGCCCATGCCAGACAACCATTAATCTTGAAAGTATCTTCCATCTGAACTACCACACTAATTCATGATCAAGAGGACATCTAAAGTACAGATCACTACACACATTTGAGGATTATAAAGAAGAAAACAACAGTATGGTTTAGCTATAACTTTCTGGCAGAACTTAGCTATTACCTCTAACAGGTGCACAAAGAAGAGGCTTCCGTACTAAGATTTTTTTTTTTGAAAAAAATTATAATTTAGCGCCTATAGTTTAAGGAGTTTTCACTTTAAAACTTTAAAATCAAAAAAATATCAAAACAAATCCTAGGATTTTAAGGCATTACACTTAAAACACTTCGTCAATCCAAAGGCAGATTGTGTTTGTTAGTTAGCATACATCTTGTACATACTAAATTTTTGCCTTTGACTGCAATCGTCCATTGCTAATCATGTCTGTATCTATCCAACGTCAACCATTGAAGCTCTAGAGCAGCAAATCATCCAATCAATGAGGATATTACATGACCTCATTGCCGAAAGGAGTGGAGATTCTTGCGGAGCATCTAATTTTTCTAACGTCAGCAAAAAGGTTCGTATTTCTTTCTCTTGGTTTCTATAGTTAAATGTTGTGGCTCTTATGTGATTTGGTATTTTCTGTGTAATTTTTTAATATTTTGAGATTTGTTTTATGTGATTCGACGTGTGTTACCTTCATCCCTTTTAAGAAATCCATAACAATGAGAGGTGGCCCTCTATTTTTTGGTTTTGGGATTTTAGGATTTTTTATTTGTGGATATATGTTTGGTTTGAGTTCTCCGTTGATGCATTTGTGTCCTCTTATGGTTTTTGGGGTTTCGAGGATTTGGGGATTTAGGGCTTTTATTCATAAATAAGAGTTCGGTTTGGGTCCTCACTAATAGATTTATGGTCTCCCATTGTTGTCATATATATTTATGGGTTACAACAATCATGTATGGTCCTCCATTGTTGTGGTCTTCTATTATTCTGATTGTAAAATAGGACTAGATTTTGGTTGCATGTATTGGGTGCTACTTATTGCCAATAATAGTGTGCCCCTCTATTACAGACATTATGGAACAGACTATTGTTGACTAATAGATTACTGTTATCTTTCATCATGGTGGGTTCTTTGCTTATAACATATACAAGAATTACTGTAACGCCCCAAGCCCACATGTTGGCCCAATCAATTTCGTTAGCAGGCCGAAACCACGTAGCCCAAAAACTCGAGTGAAAGTTAATGGATAGCAAGTGGACTTGAGTTATAAGCACATCACACATTTCTTTTCCATCCAATGTGGGACTAAACTTGGGTATCACAATCTTCTCACCTTATAATGTGACGTCCTCGTCGCATGCCACAAACTAGCCAGAATCTACTCCGAGTCGGATCATTGGTGCCATGGCAAAACTCCACTATCATCCCCCATGGATAGCCCTTTATTTTCTCATGCCCAGCCACCAACTTCCGCACACTCAGGTTGGCTCTGATACCATTTGTAACGCTCCAAGCCCACATGCTGGCCCAATCAACTTCGTTAGTAGGCCGAAACCACGTGGCCCAAAAACTCGAGTGCAAGTTAATGGATAGCAAGCGGACTTGAGTTATAAGCACATCACACATTTCTTTCTCGTCCAATATGGGACTAAACTTGGGTATCACAATTACATTGGAGGGAAAGTTGATATGTATGATGATGTTGATGCGGACAGACTATCCATACTCCAATTTGAGGCAATGGTGCAAGAGTTGGGGATTAAGAACTATTAGCATTCTATTATAGAGTTCTTAGGAAAACTAATTCCTTAGGGTTGAAATTGTTTTCTAGTGACAATGATGTGTTGGATATGGTTGAATGTTTGACGAGTTATAACAGTGATACTATTGAGATGTATGCGGAGCATGCTTTTAACACTGAGCCTGTGTCGGTGGATGTACTTAGGAAGCTATTGCTATTATTAGGTTAAAAACCTATTGAATCTCAACAGGTGGAGCAGGAGGCTACTAAGGCTCCAAATGTTCACTACTACTAAGGAGATGCAAGGAAGGATTTTGATAAAATAAATGATGCATGGGATACAAGGGATACAAGGGATGGTTTTGACACAGATGACGAAGGGGACAATGATTATTTGAATGAATCAGGTGGGAGTGATAATCTTGATGATGTTATATGATGAGAATATTGATACTATCTATAAGAGGGCATAAATAAGAAAAATACAGAGAGAGGGTTTAGGCCTAAGGCTGATTACAATCTATTGGAAGACTCAATATCAAATGAGCTTATTGCTCCTATTTTTTCTAATGTAGAACATGATGCCGAAGGAACTCATCATTTCCTTTAGTTTAGATCAGAAACTAATATGAGAAATGTGCAATTGATATTGAGATGCTATTTGGCCGTGTAGAAGAGTTCAAGGATGAAATTAAGTAGTATGCTATTATTGGTAGCCATCAAATAAAATTCACAGAGAGTAAGAAATGAAAGGTCCAAGCAGAGTGTGAGAAGGCTAAATGGAAGGTTATTCTTATACGATGACCGAAGAAGATGCATTGCAACTTAAAACCTTGATATCTACTCATGGTTGCATAAGAACATACTCCAATATATTAGTGATTTCCAGTTGGATTGCCAAAAAAATACCTGGATAAATTCAGGACCACTCCTTGAAAGGCAAGATAGATTAAGAAGGGAGTTAGGCATGACTATGCAGTTAGTATCTCCAAAATAAAATGCTAAAAAGAAAAATAGAAGGCAATGAATGAGATATTGGAGAGTTTGGCTCAGCATTATTCCAAGCTATGGATTACTGCACAGAACTAAGAAGACAAATGAAGGTACACATGCAGTTTATCCAAGATGACAGGCCATCCCTAACAATAGAGCCAAAGTTTCAAAGGATATATGCATGCTTTGGACCTTTGAAAAATGGACTTCTACATGGTTGTAGAGGGTTAATCGAGCTTAATGGATGTCATTTTAAAGGCCATAGGTAAAGTAAGCTTTTGGCTGCTATCAATTATGATGGGAAAAATGGGATGCATCCTTTTGCATATACTGCTATAGAGCTAGAATTTAAGGACAATTATACTTGGTTTTTGCAAAACTTGCTTAAAGACATAGGTCCCATTAAGACACATGGATGGACCTTTATCCGTAACCAACAAAAGATAGTCCACTAACTATTTTTTATTATTTTTTTTTCTTTTCCTACTACTTCCAATTGTAGGTTTTTTTCTACTAACTGAGGCTCTCCTTTCATTGCCCCCCGTGAGGATGGTCTATAGGGTTCATAATTACTTCTCTTACTATAGAACACTTATTTAATCAACACTTAGATCCGGTTCTACCCAAACTTTTTTGGTTCACCCCAACAATATTCACTTGTTCGACTGTTGCTAAGTGGTTTTTGGTTACCTTATATCTTTTCTTTCTGTATATTTCTATCTCATATTTATTAGATAATAAAATATGACAAAAGCTATATCAAGAATTGGTTCATGTAGGAATGGATGTATTAGTTCACGTAAGAATGGATGCAAAATACCAAAAGGAGTCATTCATGTTCAAGCGAGTTTCAACAATTCCAACTGTTACATATGTACGAGGTTGGGTGGTTTCTTGGGCCTCCGTAGGTACTTCTAGATTTAAGGCACAAGAAGAGGAATACCCTATGCTGCTCAAGCTAGAAAAATTAATACAAATTCACATAATTATATAGGAACTAAAATAGTCTTTTATTTTCATTTAAAAAAGATTTATTCAAAGTAATAAGACTATTCCAATTATAGTATTCATGAAGAAAGAATCGTAATAAATATAAAGAGGAAACATCTTGGATCCAGCTTAGCTGAAATAACTCACCCAAAACACCCTTTAAAGGATTATGCGGCACAATTGGGTCAAATAAGCCTTTATGGAATAAATACTCGGCCACTCGTGAACCATCAAGTACTGTCTTTTTTAATGTTTGTTCTATTACTCTTTGACCCATAAATGCGGCATTAGGTTCAACAACAATTGCAAGAGTAGGTGACCCGTTCCCTATCTTTGTTTCTATTGCATCCTCTCTCATCGTACCACATTCTATTCTACGATATTTGAAAGTCATTGTCAATATCTCAACGGATAGTCTCCTACAAGTAGCTTATCCATGCTAAATCTGAAATGGGATTCTTTATCAGACCAGGAATCCATTGAATTTTTCATCCTTTTTTCCATTTTTTCTTTTCCATAACCTACTGTCTTCCTTATACCATTCTCTTTCCTTATACCAATATATACAATTATTTAAAATGCTATTTTGATTCCAAGCTGGGGTATAATATAAATAATAATATCTTAATTTATGTGTACTGCAGAGATTGATTTCAAGCTTTGCTGTAGTTTATCGTAGGGTACATCACATATTTTGTTTGATGCACTTGTATGCAAACTTCAAAAAGGAATTTAAAGAAAAATGCCGTTGAACGAAAAAAGAATACGAAAATGATAGAATCACAGAACCTAAGGGCGTATATTTGATTGATGGGTTTGGACAGAGCTCACTGGTGCAGACATGCTTTCCCAAATGTGACAAGCTTCTAAATAACATAAGTAGTTATTCAATGCTTCCATAACAAACAAATGCCAAGGACTAGTCAATCTTATTAATGCTAGAGACAAGTGGGAGGAAGCTGATGGTTAGACTTCATGAAAATAGGGATAATATGACAAAGTATGGAGGAAATATCCACCCCCAAATTCAGTAGAAGTTAGAGAAATTGAAAAATGCATCTAAAGATTGGACACCAACTTGTTTAGGGGTAATAGGTTTGAGTCATCTGTGGCAAAGTTAGGTTTGTGGTTGATTTGTCTAAAAGAACCTATACTATTACAAATGGAACATCTCTGGGATCCCTTATATGCATACAATGGCATCGATCTTCTATCAAAAAAAGAGGCCACAAGACTATATAATCGCAGAGCATATCATGTATAAACCTATTTACGCACATACTTATACTTGCTTGGTCCCTTAAATGGCCAAGACATTTGGCTGTCTTGGCCTAAAACAAGCCTCAATCTTATTCTACCCCTAGTCCTGCGAAGACTCAGTAGCAAGCTTAAAAGGCAAAAAATTAGGGATCTTGAAGAATCACAAAACCGACATAAATTGAAAAGTATAAATACAAAATTGAGGTGTGGAAAATGTGATTCATACGAGCACAATCTGAGGACATGCAGAGGACCAGTTAAGAGTAAGAAGGCATGCTGTAAAAGACCAAAACCATCTATAAGTGTTTTTTATCTTATTACTAATATAGTATAGTTTCTAAGATTTAATTAGTTTAGTATCTTGCATGCTAAATTTGTTAAACTTATTACAGGCTCAAAATAAGATAAAAATATTTATGAGCTTCAAAACAGTAGCCAAAGTCCACAGTGAGGCAGAGGCATTACTTCTCTCAACTATTTGTCATATGATGATTGATTAATTGATGTTTCTCAGTTAGTGCCATTTAATTTCACTTCTTATTAAAAATAGAGCAGTCAATTTATGTTTCTCAGTTACTAACTTGTTTTTATATGCCAATTGCTTTTAGGCAATGGTACAAGGGTCTATCAGAGGTGTTAGCATAACTGAGCTTAGAATAAATTTAAAGAGGGACTATTACAAGTGGTACTAAACTGAACAGAGAAGGGGCAGCAGATCCAAAGGGAAAGGAAAAGGCACCATATGGGCACTGAGCAATTTATGATGTGTGTGAACAGTTTTATTTTTATAGAAAATTTTATGTTTGTGGACACAGTGTGTATGAACAGTTTTGTTTTCTGCACAATTGACAATAATTTGTGGATAGTGAGTTTTGTATGGTTTGAGACTGGTATTGAGCATTTTGTTTTGTGATAGTTTGTAATAGTTTGTATAGACAACGTTATGTTTTATGACAGGTTGTGACAGTTTGACGACTAGTTTTATGTTTATTGTGACATTTTGTGATGATTTGGACTGATTTTATATTTATTGCAATCAGTGTGATTATATCCTTCTAATGAAGAAATGAAGCTTACTTTTGATGTTTGTATGATTCTATGATTCAAAGCTCATCTTGGATGTCTATATTGTTGTATAGTTCTTCGATTCAAAGATTTTTTTTTTGTTCATAAAAGTTGCATTTGATTTGTGCAATTAACTTGTAAATACTCTCTTGTTGCTAGCTTTTCTATAGGTATTGGTTGCATGTTGCTAGCTATTAAAATGCAGACAGAATAGAGATTTTGTATCATAATTTAAATTTGTATATTTGTGCAATTCATGAATTACTAACAATAACTCTTTGATCTTAAGAAGAAGAGGCTAATAACAAACATATAATTAGCTCATGGGCTCTCAATGTTCAAATTGTTACCACATTGGTTGTGAGCAGCTACTCTATTTACTACATTGATTCAATGTTCAACCATTGAACGAAGCATAAAATCAGAAAACAAAATAAAACAAAAGGACACAAAATTGTTATCCCATTTATACTTCTTGATAAAAGTTTAGTCATTGCAAACCATAAAACTAATGCTCATAATTAAAGCATCCATTGCACAGTAGCTCAGTTAGAACTCTCTCATTATAAATTATAACTTTTCAATTACAAACAAAATGTCAAGCACAATTGATGCTACTAGAAAACGGACAAGCCACTTCTCCCTCATACCATATATATTAATGCGATGTTGTAGCGAAATCTTTGATCAACAAGCCTCAGCACAACTTATCTACCATGGGCATATGTAGAAGAATCAAATCAGAGAAAATATTCACAAGCACTATGGGTCTATGAACTTTAAAAAAAAAGGCAAAAAAAGAGCTAATAAAGCAACTAAAAATTAGGCTTAAAAAAAGTGAGAAAAAATATGAGTCAAGAAAGCAACTAGAAATTAGGTAGCTTTACAATGCTAGTCTATGGCGAAGCATTCAGACGGCATGGCATCATTGTGGCATTATTTAAAAAGAAATATGTTGACTCGCTCTCAAGATTCTGAATTATTTGCATGAAACTTCTAGGAAAGCATATTTTTGAGGTGCAGTCCTAGCTACTCAACCTTCGCCTAGTGTTCCATGTAGCTCTTTCTACAATGTTACCTCATGCGTGAGTAACAAGGACAACAATCATAAGAATTCTAACTTGTTACTCATGATATAGTACCATCTTTTGGTCCCTGAAAATACACACGACTACGTGTCAAGTTCAGAGGTCTGTGGTGATGTGTCCCAGTAGAAATCACAGCTATCTGAAAAGGGCAAGAACAAGAGTGAAAATACGGAAACAGATCACTGACCACACTAGGCAAAGAAAATCCATGATTCACGTGACTCTTTAACAAGAGGTTGTCTAATGAGGGGGGTTCACCACATTGATAATTGATGGAAGCAAAATGAACATCCATGACAAAATCTTAGAACTTGCAAGCAGAGAAGCATCTTAAGAACATTGTCATCTAGATAGCTGCAACTATTTGAATTAAAAACATCATACCAAGTGATATCATCTGTAATGCTTCAAGCTCACCTGTTGGCCCAATTGACCTTAGGGGTCAAATCCATGTGACCTTACAAAATCAAGTGCAAGTTAATTGGCACCAAGTGAACTTACGTTAAAAGCTCTTCAAATTTTTCTTTCCCATATGATAAAGAACTATTTTGGGATACTATAATCTTCCTCTTTTATTAAGTGACGTACTCGTCACACGCTATAAGTTAGTCAGAATTTACCTCGAGTGAAGTGTTGATGCTACAGACGTGGCTTCACGCTATGGCAGGACTCTCTCTATTATCATCCTATGGGTAGCTTTTTCCTCCTCCCCACCAACTTCTATATGCTCGGGTTGACTCTGGTACCATTTGTAATACTCTAAGTCCACCTGCTAGCCCAATTAACCTATTAAAAGGTTGAGTCCATGTGGCCTTAAGAACCCAAGTGCAAGTTAATTCGTAGTAAGTGAACTTAAGTCATAAGCTCTTCAAACTTTTCTTTCATATCCAATGAGGAACTATTTTGGAGTATTCCATCCTCCTTTGCAATGTATAGCTAAATAATAGATTTGTTAGTATTCTACCCATGGTTATCACTTAAATAACACTTGGTTGGCCATGCAGTTTAGCCATTTGAAGATGAGGGTTAACTTTAATGGATTTTCAGATTTGAATGTGAAATCAACTTGGCAAGGAAAATGCTGCAAATACCTGCCAACACAAATGGAAAGAAAACTAGAAAGTAAAGAGAGGAGACATAAAGATCTTGATTAAGAGAGAAGAAATAATGAGCAACGATGCTCGATACAAGAGAACATGCTTCAATTGTTCAGTCACATGATATGCTTTTGATCATAGCATAAACCCTTTTTAATGTAAACTGTATCCAAAATGAATAATTAAAATATTCCAAAACCACCTTTTAAGTGGGCCATCCTGGGGTTTCCGTGGAGAGAGAAGGCAAGTGGGGAAAATGAATATCCAAGAGAGTTGGAGCATGCTTTAAAAGGGTCCCCACAACTTAAAACCCTACTGCTGTGCACTTTAAATGGAGTTGCCACATCATACTAACATCCAGACCTTTAAAACTGAGATTAGATCTAAACTTAGACAGGTAAGAAAATAAACTCTAAAACAGCAAATGCAATAAAATCTGACAACATCCCATCGTTACGTAATCACAAATTTCTGCATAATTGGTTTTATTAAAACCTGTAGTTAATGGAAATGAAAGCTTACGTAGCCATGAAGCATGACTGCATGGGCAAAATGGAAAAATGATGACAAGGGGAAGATCTTAAGAAGGATATAACAAGTTAGAGTTGAGTTCATGGTGACACAATATTATATTAAACCATACACATCCAACAGATAAATCACAACAGGGAAAAAGTTTCTTAGATCAAAGATGTTATCACCATGTGCTTGCAGATCAGCAAGAACATCAATTTAAAACAACTGGTTAAAAGGATCATCATTTTAGGTTTACCCATAAATGATTTAACATGATCAGCTGACCACCCAGTAAAGGGCAGAGAGTAATGGAAGAAATCAAGCAGGTGTTTTCTTGAATTCATCTAAACAAATACAAGACTCCTATTAGGTCTTTGGTTGCCTAGATTACTATTAAGGAGAAGCCAGAGATGATGAAGACTAGTTCTCAATCTCACTGTATATCATCACAAGAATTATCTTCCAATTTAAGAAATGTTAGTCCACCTCATTCCCCTCTTTGACTCGAAGGACAATTCATCTTCATTATTTTCTAGAAAGTTAATGTAGTAGACGCAAATAATTCTTCTAGGATTACACATCGATATCCCATTTAATCAAGATTTTAAATCTCGAGGGATAGAAGTGCCTCGATTTTTCACGGAACAAGACCCCTTGCATCCCATCCCGTCTTATCCTAATCCCCGACCTGGTTGAGCGTCCCAATACTAACTTAGAATGCTTTTTTTTCTTAAAAAAATTATTTATCAAGTTTTAGTGTTTTACTCTATTTTTAAATATATCTAAACTTAAAAAGTTATATTTTTTATGACAAAGTAGATCTATTTAAAATTAGCACTATAATGTATTATAGCCAAAATATGATGGCTAAGATTGGTTCCGGAATCTCTCTAAGATAAGATGGGCAGCTGTCTCGGCCCCCGCCCCCGAGACTCAAATCATTGCACTTAATGTTTCTTATTTCCTTAATGAAAGCCATGTTCAACCTGAAATAGGGGATGATAGCATCCCCATCAAGTTCTACTCTCATATGACCTGGCATCTAGATCCTACATGTCCTTTGCAGTTACAGATCCTTGGTCTTCTCATATTGGCTTTCCTTATTTTGCATCGAATTGAACATGAGTATACCATAAATTTCTTTTGGTTTACTACATCCCTTCTGTTGTATAAATCCAGAGGCAGAAGGAAAGTTTACTATTGACTCTTTAAGACTTGAATTGTTAATTAACATAACAATTACAGCATGCTTTCCAATAAATCATCTCAAAAGGTACTTTAATCTCACTCACATATAAGGTGGTCTGTTTCAAGTTGAAGGCCATTTCTTGCTATCAAAGCATCATAGAACCATACACTCATTAAGGACATTAATCAATACCAAGGTTGGACATTTGCCTCATATCCAGCTCATGTCCAAATGATCCAATTGAAATTTTACATGCATTAAGCACCTTCATCATTTCGTATTGTATATTTGCTTTCCTTCAGCTAGGTAAAAGGAAAAACAAAAAAGAAAACTCATGATATTTAAACCACCTAGCCATATTGGTCTTCTTTTCTTCCACATGCAAGACAGCACAGTAATATAATATAACCCAGTTGCACATATGTGGTGATGGAGCTCCATGCCCACTTTGTGTCAATAATATCTGAAGTAGTCTCATGCAAATTCTCAACATAACTGAAAAAAAAAAGTTCACCTTTTTTATTTCTTCACATGTTACATCTGCTATATATATTGAGAAATCTGAAGCTTTTATTGTAAGAATTGGAGAAAGAAAATGGCGCAGATAAAACAGCCCCAAATGCTGGCCCACTTAGCAGCATGCATGCCAGTAGAGAGTGCAGCTTCCTTTCTCTTTTATTGTAAGAATTGGAGAAAGAAAATGGCGCAGATAAAACAGCCTCAAATGCTGATAAAGTTTTATTTATCACTGAAAAAAAAAACTGTTGGGGAACCAACTTATCCTACAACTCTCTATGAGATTAGTTCTGTCCATCTATTTTTTTATGAGATTAGTTGGTAAAAGGCTTAGATGAGATGAGATGAGTTGAGTTGAGTTGTATGCAAAGCATGTGTGAAGATCTAGTTACAGTGCAAATGAAACCAAAAGTTGGAATTCTCACACAATTGATTATTTGAAGTACGCTTGAGAAAGGATGGATTTTCTTCAGAACAAATACTGTCCACTTCCAGAACTAAAGTACTCAAGAAAGTGGCCATATAACCTATCCACTAGGAAGCATGGATTTCTCAAGTCATATGCCATATCCATATCAAATACATATCAAATAAAAATGCCCATTGGACGCTTTTTGGATACACGTCCCAACCCATATTTGTACAAAGTGTCTTATTTTTCAATTTTTTTAAAAAGTACTCCAGATATTTCTCAGATATACGCAAGGTACATCTTGACACCTCCAAAACAAAGAGGGTATTTTCTCTTTTTTTTTTTGATATTGAACTTTTAATGATAAATGGTCGATTTTATATTTTGTGATGTTAATAATTACATATAAAGTATGAAATAGGGTCGGAATTTGATAGAAAGGTATGAGCTCATAAAAATTGATATTATGACATAAAATACAAACTACATTATCTTGATTGCCTACCATGTTTTGTGGATGCTTTTTTATCTTGTAAAAAATGATATTATGCTATAAAATTCAAACTACATTATTTGATTGCCTAGCATGTTTTGTGGATGCTTTTTTATATACAGGTGTATGCATATATATTTGTGCATATTTGTAAGCATGTATATATTCATTAACATAACACAAACATAACATATCCTACTTTTCAAGGTTTATCATATCGGCGTATCCTTATTGCATTGTATATGTATTGTGACAATTCTTCATAGTCTAGCCATTACTATTCCTAGACCATTTACAATTCACCTACTCATCAAAGTTAAACATGGGTCATTTGGTAGTCTTTTTATCTGAATGTTTGCAAAACATGAAATGTCATAACAAACCAGACAATTACCAACCTCCATAGATCATTTTTAGCATGCAACAAAGCATCAATTCTCAATTCAATGTGATTTCTAGGAATATCATGATATCTGCACCTAGGCAATCACAAATTTGACCTTGTACATCACAAAAATGGCCCTAACATATCAAGGTTGATCCAATAAGCAACAGAAAGAGTCAAAAAAGAAAGGAAAAGAAAAACTAGTGCTAGCATCTTGGCTGATTCTTTTTTTTTTTTGGGGGGGGGGGGGGGGGGGGACGTACTTTTTTGCAATATTTATCAACTAGCCGAGTTATGCATTCAACATCATGTATTTCACTACACATCAAGTGATATTGGAAGAAATAATCAGTGCAATATACAAAAACTCAAAAAAGTAGTTAAGTAGCAATTACACATATTATTTCAAAATACTCAAGGTTTAGCCATCTAGTTGTCAATTATTATGGTGCATCTCAAGGATAAGCTGTTGTATGAATGGCTATAAGGTGTGGAGTTGTTTAAGATGTTCAAATCTAATTTTATCAAGGTCCACAAACCTGTAGTGAGAACTGTACTGGTATATTACTAGTTCAACACAGCATAGGTTGGTACGATACAGTATGCATTCCATATCGGATTGGGTGTTCATACTTTTCTCACTTTAAATCACAATATTATCCAAAACTAGAGGTACAGGTTAGCTATCGGATGGTACAGGTGATTTTGCTCGGTACCATACTAGTTGCTTATTGTAAACATAACAATGAAAGTAACATATTAAATATATCCTCTAACATGATGCAAGAAATTGATTTTTCATAAAATTTTCTTCTTTTAAAGGCATAACCTTTAAAATTTTTCATACCTTATTGGTACAGAAGACCTTGAATTTTAGATACCTATTTGGCCCGCTTAACTGCTTAGATCCTAAGCAGCCAATCATAACAATGAAGTAATGTATTAAATATATCCTCTAACATGATGCAAGAAATTGATTTTTCATAAAATTTTCTTCTTTTAAAGGCATAACAAATCTAGAAATTCCCATATGAATGCTAAATAGAGAGAAGAAGACTCCTGACCTATGCTCAACATTAGCTCTTATTCTGATTGTCTGCAACATCTTTTGTTAGCTCAACAAGTCAACATGGCTTTCCTTCCTCTACTTGATTGTTGAACCTTTCCAACTTTGTCTCACTCAATTCCTATCTCTTTACATTTTCTTTTTTCTGATATCAACCACTGCAACCAAAAACCCTTATTCTATAATAATTAAGGATAGAAACATTCGATTAAATTGGTTAACCAGATGATTCAAAGACATTTTAAAACCCCAGAAAAGGGAAATGAATAACGGAAGAGTTTTACTATAAGAATAAACGTAAGATACAAAATTTCACTAATTATAACAAACTGTACTTAAGGATCATGGGCTCATAGGAAAGGGAGATCGGACAAGCTACAAAAATAAAATGATAACTGATATGAATAATAAGTAAAAACAGTTAAAAAATAAGATATATGGTCTCTAGAGTCTGGGCGGCCCCCTGTCCTGGGCGGTCCCCAGTCCTGGGCGGCCCCCAGAGCCTGGGCGGCCCCCAGTCCTGGGCGGCCCCCAGTCCTGGGCGGCCCCTGGGCGGCCCCCCCCAGGCGGCCCCCAGTCCTGGGCGGCCCCCAGAGCCTGGGCGGCCCCCAGTCCTGGGCGGTCCCCAGCCCGGCCCCCAATCCTGGGCGGCCCCCGTCCTGGGCGGCCCCCGAGCCTGGGCGGCCCCCAGTCCTGGGCGGCCCCCAGAGCCTGGGCGGCCCCCAGTCTGGCGGCCCCCAGTCCTGGGCGGCCCCCAGTCCTGGGCGGCCCCAGAGCCTGGGCGGCCCCCAATCCTGGGCGGCCCCAGTCCTGGGCGGCCCCCAGTCCTGGGGGCCCCCAGAGTCCAGGCGGCCCCTAGTCCTGGACGGTCCCCAACCCTGGGGGGCTCTCAAATCGAGAAATGCAAAACATCATAACGCTTTAAATGGCGAATAAGACAAGCACTGAAAACCGCCGTTTATCCAGAAAGAGACACTGAACCTCTATTTTAGAGCCAGATACCTTTCTCTGACTCTGACATCCCCACTAACCCTGACATTCCCTTGGGATAATCAAGGTCATCATGAAAATCCTTACCTTCGTGAATAAGTTTCTTAATATCCTTATTATTAATTATCACCGAATGACCACGTAGTAAGAAAGATAAAAGATGAATACTTATCCAACACGTGGACTCTGGAATTAAAACAAAAAATATAATAAAATAAAGAAAAGAAGAGGATAAAAAGGAGAGGAGGAGGAGGGAAGAAGGGGATTTTTCCTTCAGAAAAAGAGATCTCATAGCTAGAGAAAAATCTGGTGATCCAGCATCAACAGATTGGCGCGCCAGGTAGGGGAACGTCGTCGGAGCAGTGAGACATACCTGTTCTACGATTCACGAACATGAGCTCCAGATCTCTGGAAGAAGATCCCACTGATTGGTCTGGGGGGCATCTTTCGCCTCCCAATCATGATTTCACACTCTTGGCCCTTCTCAGCCGGCGAAACCGAACTCTCCGTTCCTTCTCCACCGTCGCCGGCTCCGGCTATTCCTCAAGATCCACTGCTGATCCTTACCCAACAAGTTCAAACTCTCGTTGGGATGGTTCAACAGATGCAAGAACAACACTCTCGAGGAGCTCGACTACGGCCCGAGCCACCTCTATTACCTAGGTCGCTACTCCTGTTAGCCGACAATCAGCTCGAGGAAGATCTCCTCCGACGAAACCTCTCCGCCCTTATTCTCCAGGAAGACGGCGCTCCCAAAGCTCCCATGACGGTTCGCGCTCTC
The DNA here is from genome assembly GCA_900491605.1 of Calamus simplicifolius. Lineage (NCBI taxonomy): Eukaryota > Viridiplantae > Streptophyta > Magnoliopsida > Arecales > Arecaceae > Calamus > Calamus simplicifolius. The sequence continues at coordinate 212,484 of UESW01002149.1, forward strand.
TGTCCCATTCCCCTGGCAGCCCACCTACTGGGCGACGACGAGGGAAGGAACCGTATGGGGAGCGTGGCCGGTGGCGTCATCAGTCTCCTTCCTGTTCCCCTGAACCTGCCAGAGGACGTATAACTGATAGATGGAAGAGCGTCTGGAAGAGCAAGATCGTAGGCTGGAGGAGCTCAGTCAAAGGATTAATAATCAACCGGGGTCGGATTACGATACCCGCCCCCCTCTCACTCGAAGGGTGATGGAGGAACCCATTCCAAGGAGGTTCCGATTTCCTCAGCTGGACCCCTATGACGGTACTACTGATCCCCTAGATCACCTGGAGAGCTATAAGGCTATCATGCAGGTCCAAGGGGCGACGGATGCCCTCTTATGCGT
>UESW01002149.1:213781-245598 GCA_900491605.1 Calamus simplicifolius
TTTGATTTGTATCTCATACACATATTCATCCCATGAATATCAATCAAATTTCATACTAATCTTAATTTATTGTTATTCCCACAACAATAACCGATTAGGGACATTTAGAATAATTCATAATATTATTCAAGGATATTATATAATAAACATGCAAATTGATAATAGTAAATGTTCATAAATATTCAAAATACCATGTCCATACAATAGGCCTAGGGCACTATTACTAACATATCCTCCATAAATATCCCCTAGGAGTCAGGGTCCTGGAACCAGCATCATGATCTCACATCATATCATATCCTGCTACAGCACACCCTAAGAGTGTCCTCCACATATTCCCCTATGGAGGTGGGTCCCGGTGTCATGTGGCATAATATTGCCATATCCTGTCACAGCACACCTCATGAGTGTGTTCTCCACATATTCCCCTTATGGAGTTGGGTCCTGGAGTCAAGTGAGTCATGCAACATATCACATCACATCATATCATATCATAGCAGACCATGGTGGGACATATTATCATATTCACAAAGTATCATTTTCATGTCACATTTGCCAAATAGCATGTATCGTTGCAAAAATGCAATCCATATACTTTTCATAATTACAGTGATTTAAACATATCAAATACATATGTATAATTATAAAACCTTTAGCAATTTCAAAGATCATGCCAATTGATCAGTTGTCCTCATAGATACCAAATTATTTATAAAATATAATAAATAATAAACTAATCATAGTAAATGCTCACTTGCAAATAAGAGTACCAATTCATTTTCTCATTTTTCAAATAATGCAATATATATCAATATAGCATTTAAATACATAATTTTAATATTTTAATAATTTATAAAAATTATGATAAATGGCTTACTTACCTCCTGGCGCTAATCCAAAAATGTAATTCGGCTATCTAAGCATCTGGGTACCTATAGCATCAATTTCCCAATTTTTAGTCCCCAAAATTAGTATATCAAAATAGCTTTTAAACTATACCCAGTTTAATTTTGAAGCCAATTTAGGGCTTGAATATCTCCCAATATATAGCCTAAATGGAGAAATAAAAATACCTCAAGAAACTAGGATCAACACTGATCCGGACTATATTTTTATTTCTTCAATCCCGACCCAATATAGGTCCAAAACACGGCCCAAAATGGCTCGGAGTCGGCCCAACAGGGCCCAAAGTGGAACGGCCCAGCCGGCCCACGAATCCGTCTTCTTCCTCCCGCCTCCCGAAACAGGGGAGCTTGTGCCAGCGGCCAGGCCGCCGCCGGCCTCTCCCCTCGGCAGTCACCGCGGTCGAGCTCCCCCCCTCTCTTTCTCCCTCAATCTCTCTCTTTCTCTCTCATTTTCCCCCGCGGCACGAATCGTGCCGGTGGCACGGCCGGCCGTGGTTGTGCCGGTGGCACGGCCGGCTACCATGGCTGGCCGAACCTCACTGGACGCTTGCCCCGCGCCGATGGAGGCTACCGGCCACCGCCCAGGCCCGGCGAGCCGACGGGCACTCCACCGGGCCCGAACCAAGCCGCGGACCGGCTTGGTTCCGCAATGAAGGGAGGGCCGGCCGGCGGCCCTCCATTGCCCTACTCCGGCGGCCTCGAGCGGCCGGAGTCTCCTCCTCTAACCCTCCTCCGGCCGTCTCGAGCGGTCGGGCACAGTAACAGAAGGAACTCCTCCCGTTCTCCCTCTCTCTGCCTCTCTCACTGTCACTCTCCCTGTGAATTTGTGGAAGAGGGGGAGGTGGCTTACTTGAGTGGCTGATGGTGATGGGTGAAGGGAGGAGACTCCTCTCTCCCTCCCTATTTATGCTGGCAAGGAGGGTGGAGAAGGAAGAGGCGGCACGCCGCCACCATCGTGCCGTGGCTTCCTTCTCCTCCCTTTCTTCCCATTGAATTTCACGTGGGAGTTTACAAAAAGTACCATACCTCTTTGAAAAAAAAGATATGCCAGTATGAAGCAAACTAATGAAATGAATATGTACCTTCTCACGGCTCCATATTTGCAAGTCACTGGCATGTGTCTGTTGCATCCTTATGGTCTGGCCTGAATGAGAAATCAATGGTGTCCTCTGCAAGTACCAGCACCTTCACAGCCAACTACAGCTGGTCCATCTCCAAGTATCTCCATCCCAAATGCCTATAGACAAAACCCAACCCAAAATGCTTTGGACCAAAGCAGTTCTTCAGTTTCTCAATAGCACTTTCCAAATATTGGACATCTGGGGCACTCTTTTCATCACAAGAAGTAACCACTCCATCCTTGCCTGCATCCCTTCGGTGCTGCTCCTGTGAAAGTTTCTTAAACATCACAAGAGTCCATTTCATTAAAAATAGAGCTGCCTGAAACTCATGCATTGTCTCATACAACAAAGGTTTGCAATATTGGTACTGGATTCTACAACAATAACATCTTGATACAATGTCTGCATGCCAGGTAATGATTGTTTGACATACTACTAATCGGTATGTCCCCCATATCATATAGCAGTTCAGTCCTGATACAGTATGCACCAGGACACGCCAACATGGCATACCATGCATACAACCTAGATATCTCTTCATATACCTAGGCAATCTTTGCAGGAGGGGCTGACACTGCCTTGTCAAAAATGCCACAAGCTTTCGCCAAACATCCCCAAACTTGGCAACAGAAGACTTCTGCCATAGAAACAAAAGCAAATGCCCGTCTCACTCTCCTTTCAGACCGGTAAATCGAGGGTGTTGATTGCCTCACCCACCATGCCCAATGCAATTTGAATGCTGGCCGCATCAAATTGCAACTCAAGCAAGCTCTTTCTGCTCCATAGCTTCCTCATTCTTCCCCAAAGCAGCGCAGATGACTTCAAGAAACCACCGAACCAGCACTGGCTCTGGTGAATCCAGCCCAAACTGGGCCTCGTAAATCTCCGGCTCCTTCAAACACAACGGCAAGGCCTCTTTAAAATCCAACACTGCAGCGCAAGCCTCCGCAAAATCCATATGAAAGCGCCTAACTCCTAATCATTATGCCCCAAGATCGAAATTTTTAGATCCAGGCACCTTCGTAGGTCGAGCAAAGCCTCCCTTCTTCGACCCATCACAGTCTTCACACTTGCAAACTGGAGCTGGACGGCGATGTCACCAACCTAACTTCAGAATCGCTGCAACTTCCAAGTTCCAGCCTACCAAGAATCTCGTCGGCTGCGTTCAATGGCTCCGAGCTATCATCGAACCTCTTTCAGCTTGCAAGCGACCGAGCGCATCAAGCGAACGGTCTTTCCTACCAAAACTGATCACCCCCCATCCCTCTTCTCGAAAATCTTGAGAATTCTAAGGCCAAAGTCGAGGGCTTTTTCAGGGCCCTCCGACACAGCGGAGTCCACGCGCTCGGTCGCCCACCGTCAGGCAGGCCAAGCCAAGCCAAGCCAAGCGAAGCGAAGGCGGCGAGGAGTTGCTCTGAGGTGTGGCGGATTCGAGGGCTTCTTGGGAGTTTGGATTTGGCTTCGAGCTTCGGATTATGAGAGGGGAGAGAAAGGGGAGATCAGGTGAAGGGATCGGGTGGCGCGGTGTGGGGGACATCCTGCGAAGGGTTGGGAGCTGGGGAGGAGGGAGTGGGATGGGGAAGAGAAAGAGGAGGGTCGGGCGTCGAGACAAGGATCCGGGATGGACCATGGCTAGCATCATTCAGGGCGTAGAGGATCTAAATTATACCGGTATTTATACCATCTACAAAGATCGAATATAATCCATCACCATAATAAGATTTAAGCAATAAATAACGATACATCTGACTACTTGCATTTTATTTTATGCAGGGCATTTACTAGATTTTTGAGGTTTAGATATATCATGCAACAAAATTAAAGAGTTTGCGAGCACGTTGTCATTAATCAATCACAAATTGGCAATGTTCCCGGAGTTCATGTAGGACCTATGTGGAAGCTGTAATTTGTGATGCATGAATCTTAACGCACGCCATTCACTCCCGTAGAAACTATAAATTCTGGTGCCTTGTTAACCAAAAACTAATCATTTTGAGGGAAGAGTTTTGTCTGAAGCATCCATTCATCTCCTACTTATTAGCATATCAATCAATATTTTTGATTGAACAGGACAAGCATATACATGTCAGAGCTCTTTCAGTCAACTACTGATGGCTAATACACATCCTACAGCATTAATTTCTCAATTTTTAGTCCCCAAAATAGCATATCAAAATAGCTTTTAAACTATACCAAGTTTAATTCCGAAGCCAACTTGGGGCTTGAATATCTCCAATATATGCCTAAATGGGGAAATAAAAATACCTCAAGAAACTAAGATCAATCCGACCATATTTTTATTTCTTCATTTCCGACCCAATATAGGTCCAAAATGCAGCCCAAAAATGGCTCGGAGTCGGCCCAACAGGGCCCAAAGTGGAACGGCCCAGGCGGCCCACAAATCTGTCTTCTTCCTCCCGCCTCTCCTATTTCAACCCGAAATAGGGGGAGCTTATGCCGGCGGCCAGGGCCGTCGCCGGCCTCTCCCCGGGGGGCCCGGTCGCCGCCGACCGGTGCCGCGGCCAAGCTCCCCCCTCTCTTTCTCCCTCAATCTCTCTCTTTCTCTCTCGTTTTCCCCTGCGGCACGAATCGTGCTGGTGGCACGGCCGATCGACCTTCATCGGACGCTTGCCCCGCGCCGATGGAGGCTACCGCACTCCGCCGGGCCCAAACCAAGCCATGGACTGGCTTGGTTCCGCAATGAAGGGATGGCCGGCCGACGGCCCTCCATTGCCCTACTCCGGCCACCTCGAGCGGCCGGAGTCTCCTCCTCTCACCCTCCTCCGGCCGCCTCGAGCGGCCGGGCACAATAACGAAAGGAACTCCTCCTGTTCTCCGTCTCTCTGCCTCTCTCACTGTCACTCTCCCTGTGAATTCGTGGAAGAGGGGGGTGGCTTACCTGAGCGGCTGGTGGTGATGGGTGGAGGGAGGAGACTCCTCTCTCCCTCCCCATTTATGCTGGCAAGAAGGGGGATGGAGAAGGAAGAGGCGGCACGCCGCCACCATCGTGCCGTGGCTTCCTTCTCCTCCCTTTCTTCCCATTGATTTTCACATGGGAGTTTACATTCTCCCCTTCTTATAAAAATTTCGGCCTCGAAATTGATGCACATTTAGAATTTAAAGTTTGATCATAAGAATAATCATCTTTTCATTTACATATACTAAGATACAAACAGATAAGGATATTTCTTTTTCATTTCATCCTCAAGCTCCCAAGTAGCTTCCCTCTCAGAATGGTTACTCCACTGAACCTTGACATAGGGAATGCTACGCTGTCTTAAAACTTGATTTTTGCGGTCCACAATACACACAGGATGCTCTTCATATGTCAGATCATTCCTTAACTGCATGGGCTCAAACTGTATCACATGGCTAGGGTCAGAAATATACTTTCTCAACATAGATACATGAAATACATTGTGTACCCCAGAGAGTGCCGGAGGTAATGCCAGGCTATAAGCTACCTCTCCTACTTTACTTAGAATCTCAAATGGCCCAATGTATCATGGACTCAGCTTACCTCTGATCCCAAATCTCATCACATTTTTGGTTGGTGATATCTTTAGAAAGACATGGTCTCCAACCTGAAATTCTAGCTCCCTTCTTCTCACATCAGCATAGCTCTTCTATCGGCTCTGAGCTGTGCGGAGTCGTTCCTTGATCAACTGCACCTTCTCTATTGTCTGCCGAATCAGCTCAGGGCCTAACAATTTTTCTCCCCCACATCATCCCAACATAAGGGAGATCTGCATTTTCTACCATACAAAGCCTCAAATGGAGCCATCTGGATACTGGCTTGGTAACTAATATTATAAGCAAATTCTACTAAAGATAAGTGGTTATCCCAAGCACCACCCAAATCCATCACACAGGCTCGCAACATATCCTCCAGGATCTGTATGGTCCTCTCAGACTGCCATCTGTCTGGGGATGAAAGGCTGTGCTGAAGTTCAGTTTGGTCCCCAGAGCTCTATGAAGACTCTTCCAGAATTGTGACACAAACCTAGTATCCCGATCTGATACAATAAATACAGGAATACTATAAAGCCTCACAATTTGCTCAATATACATGTTGGCCAATCTCTCACTGGAGATCCCAACCTTAAATGGCAAGAAATGGGCTGACTTTATCAATCTGTCTACAATGACCCATACTGCATCATTGCTCCTAAGGGTCTTAGGCAGTCCAGTCACGAAATCCATAGTGATTTTCTCCCATTTCCACTATGGAATCATCAAAGACTGAAGGGTCCCGCAGGCCTTTGATACTCAGCCTTCACTTGCTGACATACTAAACATTTGGACACATACTGAGCAATCTCTCTTTTCATTCCCTTCCACCAAAAGTTTTCTTTTACATCTCTGTACATCTTGGTGCCTCCTGGGTGCACTGTATAGGGAGAGTAGTGAGCCTCTCTTAGAATTTCTGCTCTTAGTTCCTCCACATTTGGCACACAGAGCCTATCATTAAATCTCAGGGATCCATCCTCCATTATAGCAAATTCATTTTGAACCCCTGACTTCACAGCTTCTTTAATCTTTGCAGGCCCAAGTCTTCTTTCTGAGAAGACTTGATCCGATCAATCAAGGTGGGCTGGAGTACAAGTGCCGCTACCTGCCCATCGGACCGCTGTATTCACAATCCAACCTCCAACTTCTCAAGGTCCCTCTGAATGTGAGGCTGAGAAGTGATCATAAAAGCTAACTCCGAGGAGGACTTCCTGCTCAAGGCATCAGCTACCACATTTGCCTTCCCTGGTGATAGTGCAGGTTCAGGTCATAATCCTTTAGTAGCTCCATCCACCTCCTCTGCCTCAAGTTTAACTCCTTCTGAGTGAAGATGTATTTTAGATTTTTGTGGTATGTATACACATCACATGCCTCTATATATAGATAATGCCGCCAAATCTTCAAGGCAAAAATCATGACGACCAACTCCAGGTCATGGGTAGGATAATTTTGCTCGTATGGCTTTAGCTGTTTGGAGGCATAAGCTATCACCTTCTCATTTTGCATCAGAACACATCCCAATCCCTTCCGAGAAGCATCCGTGTATAGGGTGAATCCTCCAGATCATGACGGAAGGGTAAGGACGGGAGCTGATACTAGGCGTTGCTTCAGCTCCTGAAAACTTCTCTCACCCTCCTCAGTCCAGTCAAACTTCGCTTGCTTTTGGGTCAAGCAAGTCAGGGGTAGAGCAATGCGAGAGAAGCCCTCCACGAATCTGCGATAATATCCAGCCAGTCCCACGAAGCTTCTTACTTCGGAACATTGGAAGGCCGACTCCAGTTTACAACTGCCTCAATTTTCTTCGGATCCACAGATATGCTATCTTTAGATATTATATGACCCAAAATTGATACTTGGCTCAACCAGAAGTCACACTTCTGCAACTTGGCATTAAGCTTCTTCTCCCGAAGAGTTTGCAGAACAATCTTCAGGTGGTTCACATACTCCTCCTGGCTTTTAGAACACACCAAGATGTCATCAATGAATACCACCACAAACTGGTCCAAGTATGGCTTAAAGATTCTGTTCATCAAGTCCATGAATGCTGCCGAGGCATTAGTCAACCCAAACGGCATCATCAAGAACTCGTAGTGGCCATACCTAGTTCTGAATGCTGTCTTAGGCACATCTCCAGCCTTGACCTTGAGTTGATGGTATCCTGATCGAAGATCAATCTTCGAGAATACCTGAGCTCCTGGGAGTTGATCAAATAGATCTTCAATCCTTGGCAATGGATACTTCTTCCGCACTGTTACCTTATTGATTTTTTGGTAATCAATGCAAAACCGAATACTTCCATCTTTCTTTTTGACAAATAATACTGGAGTACCCCAAGAAGAAACACTAGGTCTAATAAATCCTGGTCTAGGAGCTCATGCAATTAGCTCTTCAACTCTTTTAGCTCAGCTGGGGCCATACGGTACGGGCCTTGGATATAGGTCCAGTGCCAGGGGCCAAATCAATAGTGAACTCAACATCCCGATCTGGGGGCAATTCGGTCAAATCGTTTGGGAATACATAGGAAATTCCCGAGCCACTGGAATATCCTTCAACTTGACCTCTTTCTGCTGAAGGTCTCTGACCATAGCAAGAAATTCTTGGCCACCTTTCTTTAAATACTTTGCGGCTGTAGTGCTGACATGAACACTGAGGCCAGATGCTCCTAACTTCCAGTAAAACTGAATTCAGGTTGATTAGGAATTTTGAAGATTATCATTTTCCTGAAACAGTCTACTGAAGCATGATAGGAGGCCAACCGTCCATCCCAAGGATAACATCAAAGGATTTTAGTGGAAGGACGATTAGATCAGCCTTCAATCTTCTATCTCCCATGTTAATCAGCAAGATCTGCATACTGAGTCTACCCTTATAACATCACCATTAGGGAAAGCAATGTGCAACTCTTGTTCTAGAGGAACGGGTGTCAAAAATTCGTCCTTGGCGAGATATGTGCTAGATACAAATGAATGCGTGGCACCCGGATCTACTAATATTTGAGCATAAGTGTTGCCTACTTTAAATATACCTGATCACAAAGTTTAGTTTGTCTTAGATGTCACGAGGTTTAACATTGCTTTTATCATTCATGATCATTGCATCACATTGCATATGAATGAAATAATCTTAAAGAAGTATGTCATAGAAGACTTCATAAACTCTCCCTAGGAAATAGTTCGTCCGTCCACTCGCTGCTCCACAAGTAGCCACAAATCATATGCCTCCCCTTGAAGGAGGTAGGTAGCGAATCTAATTCGCTCCTCCTCTTGGCTACCATGAGCTGCAAAGGCTTTCTCCATTTCCCTCATCCATTTTTCAGCATCGGCAGGGTTAGTGGATCCACTAAAAGGAGCAGGGCCAAGCTCTTGAACTCAGCAAAGCTCCAGCCCCCTCCTTGCCAGGGCTAGGTTCCAGTCAATATCCTTATAAACCACTAAATTTCAGGCTTTCAAAACATATTACTGGAAATTCTAATAAAGTTATCACTCTCCCATTGTTATCCTAATGTTCTGCCTAGTGTCATCTTATGTTTGTCCCTAATGTCAAACCTAGGCTCTGATACCACAAAAGTTGTCATGCCCCAGATCCAATATTGGATCTAGGGGTGGCAACCCGCTACATGCCTGGCATGCAAGGCGTCCTGAAATATAACACTTAATGCAAGGAGGGGTAATAACTATATATCATCCAAATTCAAGTGTTCTTGATACAAACCATAATCATATGTTTTAGGCTACATGCCAAAATACATAATTCAATAGGGTTATAACAAAGTATTGGATCTAAGTTACTCTGATAGCTGCTCCAACTACCCCATATTCCCATCTTCAGTTCTGTGGCTCTGAAAAACATTGTGAGATTTAAATGAGTTCATACTCAATAAGTAAGCCAACTATAATATAATGTAATTACTTCAAGCTTTTACCAACTCAAATTTTTCATAATAAACATCTGTCAAGCTTCCATATTTTAAATACATTTTATCATGTTATCAAAACATGCATCATATGCTCAAAGTAATTTTGGAAGCAAATGCAATATAGCATTTCAAGAATATACAATTTCAGAAGAAAACCACTGTACCACTGTAAATAGCATGTAAAAATCCATTTTTATACCAATGTCCCAGGCCACACCTATGTCCTCATAAACAAACACCCCCCTCGGGTGTAACAACCCCTCGGGTATATCTTCCATAAATATCCCCTAAGAGTCATGGTCCTGGAACCAGCGTCATGATCTCACATCGTATCATATCCTGCTACAGCACACCCTAAGAGTGTGTCTCCTTCACATATTCCACCTATGGAGGTGGGTCCCGGTGTCATGTGGCATAATATTGCCATATCCTGTCATAGCACACCTCATGAGTGTGTGTTCTCCACATATTCTCCCTATGGAGTTGGGTCCCGGAGTCAAGTGAGTCATGCAACATATCACATCATATCATATCATAGCGGATTATGGTGGGACATATTATCATATTCACAAAGTATCATTTTCATGTCATATTTGCCAAATAGCATGTATCATTGCAAAAATGCAATCCATATACTTTTCATAATTACAGTGATTTAAACATGTCAAATACACATGTATAATTATAAAACCTTTAGCAATTTCAAAGATCATGCCAATTGATCAGTTGTCCGCATAGATATCAAATTATTTGTAAAATATAATAAATAATAAACTAATCATAGTAAATGCTCACTTGCAAATAAGAGTACCAATCCATTTTCTTATTTTCAAATATACAATATATATCAATATAGCATTTAAATACATAATTTTTATAATTTAATAATTTATGAAAATTATGATAAATTGCTTACTAACCTTCTGGCGCTAATCCAAAAATGTAATTTGGCTATTTAAGCACCTGGGTACCTACAGCATCAATTTCCCAATTTTTAGTCCCTGAAATTAGCATATCAAAATAGCTTTTAAACTCTATCCAGTTTAATCCCGGGGCCAACTTGGGGCTTGAATATCTCCCAATATATAAGCCCAAATGGGGAAATAAAAATACCCCAAGAAACTAGGATCAACACTGATCCGGGCCAAATTTTTATTTCTTCATTCCCGACCCAATACAGGGTTCAAAATGCGGCCCAAAAGTGGCTCGGAGTTGGCCCAACATGGCCCAAAGTGGAACGGCCTAGCCGGCCTACGAATCCGTCTTCTTCCTCCCGCCTCCCCTGTTTCACCCGAAACAGGAGGAGCTTGTGCCGGCAGCCAGGGCCACCGTCGGCCTCTCCTCGGGGGGGCCCGGCCGCTGCCGACCGCCCCAGAGCCGGCCGCCGCCGTGGCCGAGCTGCCCCCCCTCTCTTTCTCCCCCATGGCACAAATCATGCCGGTGGCACGGCTGGCCACCACAGCCGGCCAGACCTTCACTGGACTCTTGCCCCGCGCCGGTGGAAGGCACCGGCCGCCGCTCAGGCCCGGCAAGCTGGCGGGCACTCCGCCGGGCCCAAACCAAGCCGCGGACCGGCTGGTTCCGCAATGATGGGAGGGCCGGCCGGCGGCCCTCCATTGCCCTACTCCGGCGGCCTAGAGCGGCCGGAGTCTCCTCTTCTCACCCTCCTTCGGCTGCCTCGAGCGGCCGGGCACAGTAACGGAAGGAACTCCTCTCATTCTCCCTCTCTCTGCCTCTCTCCCTGTCACTCTTCCTGTGAATTCGTGGAAGAGGGGGGTGGCTTACTTGAGCGGCCGATGGTGATGGGTGGAGGGAGAAGACTCCTCTCTCCCTCCCAATTTATGCTGGCAAGAAGAGGGTGGAGAAGGAAGAGGCGGCCGCCACCATCGTGCCGTGCTTCCTTCTCCTCCCTTTCTTCCCATTGATTTTCACGTGGGAGTTTACAAAAAGTACCGTACCTCTTTGAAAAATAGATATGCCAGTATGAAGCAAACTAATGAAATGAATATGTACCTTCTCACGGCTCCATATTTGCAAGTCACTGGCATGTGTCTGTTGCATCCTTATGGTCTGGCCTGAATGAGAAATCAATGGTGTCCTCTGCAAGTACCAGCACCTTCACAGCCAACTACAGCTGGTCCATCTCCAAGTATCTCCATCCCAAATGCCTATAGACAAAACCCAACCCAAAATGCTTTGGACCAAAGCAGTTCTTCAGTTTCTCAATAGCACTTTCCAAATATTGGACAGCCTGGGCACTCTTTTCATCACAAGAAGTAACCACTCCATCCTTGCCTGCATCCCTTCGGTTGTGCTCCTGTGAAAGTTTCTTAAGCATCACAAGAGTCCATTTCATTAAAAATAGAGCTGCCTGAAACTCATGCATTGTCATACAACAAAGGTTTGCAATATTGGTACTGGATTCTACAACAATAACATCTTGATACAATGTCTGCATGCCAGGTAATGATTGTTTGACATACCGCTAATCGGTATGTCCCCCATATCATATAGCAGTTCAGTCCTGATACAGTATGCACCAGGACACGCCAACATGGCATACCATGCATACAACCTAGATATCTCTTCATATACCTAGGCAATCTTTGCAGGAGGGGCTGACACTGCCTTGTCAAAAATGCCACAAGCTTTCGCCAAACATCCCCAAACTTGGCAACAGAAGACTTCTGCCATAGAAACAAAAGCAAATGTCCGTCTCACGAGTAGTTTTTCAAACAGGCGCGGTTTGACACCGGTTTTAAAGCAAAGGGATGGGATTCAAACTTTTTACAGAAATGGTGTTAAAGGGGAAAGCGCCATTTCAAATGGTGTTTTCTCAGTGCCACTTCCCCCTCAAATGGCGTTTTCTCAGTGCCACTTCCCCCTCCCTACTCGGCCCAGCTGACGCCCCGTTAGCTGGTATGCTAACACGGAACGCAAAGAAATTGCCACATGAAGTGGCGATTTCATTTCAAATGAAATCGCCACACCATGTGGCGATTTCATCAGAAACACCCCAGCCGAGAGCATCGATCGGGGAGACTTCCTTTTTAAAGAGGCCTGTGCCCTATGGGGACTTAAACGGCCCCTAAATCGCCCTTGCTCCGCCCAGATAATTGCCACCTCTTAAACGCCACCGTCTTTGCCCCTTTTGTCGGATCGTGTGTACTCCGCACTTAGTTCCCATCAAGGTAGAGATTCACATTTCCTTCTTAAACTGATTTTTATATGCATTCATATTCCCTTCTTAAACTGATTTTTATATGCATGAGATGCGTGTTTATATTCACATTCCCTCATATAACTGATATTAATAGATTTTTTGACAAAGAAAAAGCATGAGATGTGTATTTTTTTATCTATGTGTAGAGATGAAAATAGGGAGCATAAATAAACATGAAAAATATTTGTATTTTTCTGTATCATATGGATGTACAAGGATATTGGTGTTTTATTTTAGCTGTGATATCATCATGGGAGATTAAATGTTTTATCTTAATATATTCCATATGGATCTTGGGAACCAATATGTGCTAAATGCTACTAAAATATATGCATATTTAAATTTTTTGTTTGTTTGTAGCTGATCGGAGATAAATTTTGATCACCTTTTTTTCAGATGGAAACTATACGTGTTCTGCTATATTATGATGGATCAATTGAACATGGCGGCCAAGAAGGGATACATTATAATCAACTCCACGTAAATGTTTGAAATTGAGCACGGGAACATGCTTTGCTGAGTTGGTTGATTAGGTACATACATTTCTAACAATTCCAGTACAGAGATATATCATCAGATTGATGTGGAGATCTCCAACATTGCATCAAAAATATGTGCTTCTTCCAATTGAGGATGACGACGATGTGAGCACATGTTGATATTTCCCTCGAAGTTTTTCAGAATATCGGTGTATTGAACTCTATGTTTTAAAGGATGATGTTCCAGAGCCATATAGTGTTGGTCATATAGAGAATGTTTATGACAGTTCTCCTATAGCTCAGCAGTAGGAACAGGTTAGGACTCCAGTGGATTTCCCAATGATTGAGGGATTTATGCCAGCAGTGCAGAGTAATGATGTGGTAAACAATCAGTGTAATATTGATAGTGGGGAATAGAGTCAGACGAGAGTGCAGATGATGACTATTGGCCTGTACATGATGACTCAGATGAAGAGTCAAATGAAGATGAAGAGTCATATGGAGACATTATAGTTCATGACACTGGCTTTAGTTCCATTCCTGCATACACTCATCCAGAACCTATTCCAACTCAAGTACATGATCATCAGCCTTTGCATATGAACAAGTACCGAAATTTTATAATGAGTTAAATTTGTATGATGGTGGATGTATCAGTACTCCAAGAGAGTTACCTTTCAAATCTCAATTTTGGGATCCATCAATGACTGAGTTTGCTAAAGGATTATTGTTTAATACTAAAGATGAACTAAAGAGAACATGTAAAATGTATCACATCAAGAAGCATCGCACATATAATGTGGTGGAGTCAAAGAAACTATTCTGGTATGTGAGATGTGCCTCTTCAAGTACTATCCAACAGTGTCCGTGAAGGTTGGTGCTACCAAGTTGAAGAAGCATGGATTTTTTTGATATCACAAGGTATTAAGGGCCGCACTCTTGTTTATTCAGTAATTTAACTCGGGATAACAAACATATTACTTCTCGAGTTATTAGTCATGCTATTCGACACATTGTGGAGAAAGATCCAAGTGTGAATATTGAAGCTATTATAGCAACCATTGCAGAACAATTTCACTATACAGTGTCATATTCCAAAGCATGGCATGGAAAGCAGAGGGCATTGATTGATATATTTGGTGAATGGGAACCGTCATATGCAAAGCTTCCTAGATACATGCTTGCACTGTAGAATGCTAACCCTGAATAGTTGTATGTTGGGATTTCTACAGTGAAGCAAGTTCTTCTGAACGGGTCCTGAATTATGTATTTTGGGCATTTCAACCATCTGTTAAGGGGTTTCGGTATTATCGTCCGATGATTTCTATTGATGGAACACATCTTTATGGAAAGTATCGAGGAAAGATGCTCATTGCGATAGGCACTGATGCTGATAATAGGATATTCCACTAGCCTATGCAATTGTGGATGAAGAGTGTACAGCTAGCTGGAGCTGGTTTTTGCTGAGGCTTAGGAGGCATGTTGTGAAAGATAGAAATGACATTTGTCTTATATCTGACTGACATCCTGGTATACTAAGTGCCATAGCTGATAATGAAATTGGATGGGCTCCACCAAGAGCTTATCATCGATATTGTTTGAGACATGTTTGCAGTAATTTTAACTCGAGATTCTCAAATGTTCAGTTGAAAAGAGCAGTATGGAAAGCAGGGAGCGAACATCAGCTTCGGAAGTTTAACTTTCTGATGGAAAGGGTTAAAACAGTCAATGCAGAAGCTTGGACTTGGCTATCAGAGTTAGAGCTGGAGAATTGGACATTGGTACATGACGGGGGCTTTCGCTAGGTACATTGACAACCAATCTCTCGGAGGTTTTTAATTGCATGTTGAGGGGAGCTAGAAATGTGCCAATTACTGTGTGTGTTCAGATGACATTTCATCGTCTCGTTAAATACTTCAACAGAAGACGCGTAGAAGCCTTAAGGTATGTACAGGAGAACCCTAACAACATTTTCACTCCTCATATTTCGATTAAGGTTGCTGAAGGTCAGGCCAAAGCTAATGAGCATAGAGTAACTAGATACAACATACAAAGAGCTACTTATGAAGTCGTGACAAGGAGGTTCAGTGAAGCTCTCAGAGGTGGAGGCAACGTTAGACTGTTTCTCTTAGTGACCATATTTATTCATGTGGGAAGTGGACAATATATAAATATCTATGTACATGTGTTAGCAGTGTGCGAGGAGATTGGCATGGACTCAGCAGCTTTTGCTGATGAAGTATATAGTATTCGCTCCTACATTACTGCCTGGGGTGGGGAGTTCAACCCGGTACCACATGAAGACTACTGGTTGCAAACACCGATTACGTGCATACCTGATCGGGATCGTATAAGGCCGAAGAAAAGAGGAAAGCCAAAGTCAACTCGGATCCATAACAAGATGGATGAGATTCAACCTAAAAGAACAAGTCGATGTTCTATTTGCAGGCAAATGGGTCATTCTAGACGCCGTTGTCCTAATGTAACTGGTGGACCTTCAGGATCGTAAATTTATGTACTCTTTAAGTAAAATGGCCATTGTTGTGCCTATGATGTACTTGTCTCAGGAACAAGACTATATATTGATACATTTATGACGTACTTGTGCCTATGATTGAAAATTTATGGATGCATTTACTTTTTGTTATGATTGGCATTTGATGACGTGAGTTTCGATTGAGTTTCGGTCAAGTTTCGATTGAGTTTCGGTCAAGTTTCGATTGAGTTTTGGTCAAGTTTTGATTGAGTTTCGGTCGAGTTTTGATTGAGTTTCGGCATTTGATGTCTTTTTATTTTGCATTTGGCACTCAGGCAAATGCACAAAAAAATTTTGGACTGAAATGAGTTTCGGGCCGCGGGGGGGTGGGGTAATTTCTACTGAATTTTAAGTCCCCCGTAGGTCAAGCCCTCAGCCTGGATAACTGAGAAAATCGCCACTTGAAGTGGCGATTTCAGGGTTGAAATTGCCACTTGAAGTGGTGATTTCCTCCTAATTAAAAGGTCCGAACTGAAATCGCCACTTAAAGTGGCGATTTCAACCCAGAAATCGCCACTTCAAGTGGCGATTTCCTCCGCCTTCTACCAAAAGGTTCAGCCTCATTCATGGGGCGATTTCCTTGGTTGAAATTTCCAAGTTTAAGTGGCGGCAGCGATTTCAACCCAGAAATCGACCAAAATTGAACCAAAACTTGATCGAAACTTGACCGAAATTGAACCGAAACTTGAACCGAAACTTGATCGAAACTCGAAACTCGACCGAAACTTGACTCAATCAAAACTCAACCGAAACTGGACCGAGACTCAACTGAGACTCGACCGAAACTCGACCGAAACTCGACCAAAACTCGACCGAAATTGAACCGAAACTTGATCGAAACTCGAAACTCGATTGAAACTCGACCGAAACTCGACCGAAATTGAACCAAAACTTGATCGAAACTCGAAACTCGACCGAAACTCAAACTCGACCGAGACTCGACCGAAACTCGACCGAGACTCGACCGAAACTCGACTGAAACTCGACCGAAATTGAACCAAAACTTGATCGAAACTCGACCAAAACTCGACCGAGACTCAACCAAAACTCAACCAAAACTTGACCGAAACTCAACCGAAACTCAACCGAAAGTAAATGCCAATCATGACAAAAATTAAATGCATTAGAAGAACACATTCTCATAAAAATTAAAATTTTCTGATACATGAAAAACAAGAATTTTTACATCAGTTGGTTTGAGTACAACAATCTAGAAAACCTAGGTTTCACATCCTCATCGAGGAGGTCGGCGAATACGTCCAGTCCATCGCCTATAGGTCGCCAATGGTAGAGGATCCTCATCAATCACCTGAGATACCCCCTCCTAAGTGAGGATCGAGGTAGGATGGAAAACATCAGGCATAGCAGCATCTAAATGTGACCGGGAGACATCAGCATCCTCACTGATCTCGGCGATGTCCGCATCAGCAATGTCATCAATGCGATATGCATTGTGATCTTGATAGGCAGATCTACCCTCCCCGGCATCCCTCCTCTGCAAATACTCGTATGCTAATGTGGACCACATGCAAGAAGGCGATGGGGTATAATGAAATGTCTCCATCATCGGATCTACATTGGCTCGTGTGGACTTCGGCACCTCCGGATAGAGTGCTGAAGGAGCTATGCTCCGAACGTGCTGATGCCCAACGACAGACAATGTACCATGAGCCATCGTCGTCGCGCTTCTCAAAATCTTTAGCCACTCATCTTCCATTGGGGCGGCTATAGCCCGCTCAAGCTCCACAGTCAACTGTTGAAACCTCTTATGCTGCATATAATATGACAACAAAAATTCATATAAAAGCTTATGAAGTTAAAAGAAAAAGATACCCCCCCAAAAAAATTAAAAATAGTACCAGAAACTCATATGAAGTGCCTTCCCCTTCGTAGCCCCTTGTACTATACTCAGAACGGCCTATACATATTCGAGTAATGCTCCTAAACCAGGCCATATAATCGGGTGTGCATGGAAATCCTGCTACTATAGGCTCTCCTATAATCAGATGCTGACATCGTGCAGTCCATGTTGCAATATAAGTCCTATGCACGGCGTCCCATGCAACATTTGACCTCCCCCGTCGATCAATCTAATGAAGATGTAGGACGTATCGCATGGACATGGTATGGACTGACGATATCCAAATTGATGAAGAACTCGGTCCGGCAAATGCCATTCAACTACATCAAATATATCAGCGGGATCTGTGCCATCCAAATATCCGAACTGACCAAGCAGCTTGGAGGTAAAATAGAGATAACCGCCGGCGAGTAAGGACACCATATGAACTGCATAGAAAAAAATTAATTAATCCATAATCAACATAATTAATCGATCTAATTGAATTTTTTGTTACAACACGACATACCCGTTGTTCACTATCATCCAACACATCCAACTGGTCCCTATAAGCACGTAGTGTATGGGTTGGAATATTTTTCATGTTATATCTTACATGCCATCTATACCCCCACGGTGCACCTAAGTGCCAATCATCATCGGCATCCGAAGGTCTAGCCTCCGAAATCTCAAGTCTCGTGGGATGAAAATAGGAAATCGTTCCCATGCCCAAATCTGCATGTTCGGATAATTCAAAATATTAATTAATAATAAAAATTACCTCGATCTCAGACATAAGAAAAAAAGTGTTTACCTGTAGCAATGGGAGGTATCCTTCGATGTCTGACTGGGTAGGGCTCGTTGCATGACATAGTGCTCTGTATAAACTAGCCAGTGTAGCTGATCCCCAACTAAGAGCGGCAAATGCCTCCAAGTCTTTCAGAAATGGCACGTACATCAACTTCACTAAATTATCAGAAGTATCCGAAGAATCACTCCACCAATGATTCGAAGAAGTTGTTCCCTTATGAACTGCTTGACAACCTCATCATCCACATCTTCGTCCAAGTGAAGGTCGCGACATGATCTAGGTAGTAGATGAAATGTGTGGGTCTCTTGCCGCCATCTCTCAACCAGTGAAGAAATAAGGCCAACATCCAGTCGAATCTGGCCAATCCGATATATGCCAAACATGCAGACATGATCTAGGTAGTACTGCACTCGTGGGTGTGACATTCTCGGTATCTCTTTCCATATATGTGCGTCATGCCGACGGCATCTAAGAACCGGTAACTCTTGAAAAAAAAATTCAATGATACATCCGCATTAACATAAATATATGTAAATTAATTAAGGACCATCGATCAATAATACACACCTCGCCCTGAAATATGTTGGTTAATCTATGCAACTGTTGCAAAGTGAGAACACTAGGATCACGAGGCCCTGAATCTAAAACATTATGAGCCATGTCTTGATAATCTGACAAAACAAGTTAAAAGAATTATTAGTTGATGTGGAATAAGTTGGAGACTAGGTATGAGCTACAAGCAATCAATAAACATAAAGCAACATTTACAACAAAGAAGACCTAAAAGTGATGTTATGCCATGAACTCTTTGCTCCAACCTCTTGTTAGGAAAGAATACATAAGTATTAGATGAAATATATATTAGATTTAGTTCCATCATTTCACTAAAAAAAAAAACAAATAAGTTAGAAATAGATGGATAGTTATGGAGGCTTGGGGAGTCGGAGGTTTATCTTTTGCTGTCTTATGCCACATCTAGAGCATATCAGCCCCTATTATCTAGATCTGAATACAATGGATCTTAATGCAAATATCTAGATCTGAATACGATAGATCTTAATGCAAATACTAGAGCATATCATCTGATACTTATTCGACTATTTCTAACCGGAGCATATCATCTAATACTTAATGCAAATACAATGGATCCATCATCTAGAGCATATCAGCCCCTATCAATATCTAGAGCAAATGCATACTAACCGAAGGTAGGCGAGCCGCGGGGATGGTTGGCGAAAAGAGGGGGATCTCCGGCGAGCAAGGGAGGAGTCGGCGAGCAGAGGAGTCGGCGAACGGAGGAGCGGAGGAGAAAGGGCAAACAAGCCCTTTAAAAAGAAGTCCCTCCGATCGTTGCTCTCGGCCGGCTGATGAAATCGCCACATGGTGTGGCGATTTCTTCCTGAAATCGCCACACCATGCCCCCACACCATGTGGCGATTTCATCGTGAGTGAAATCGCGATGAAATCACCACTTCATGTGGCGATTTCTTTGCAATCCCTGTCAGCATCCCAGCTGATAGGACCGAGCAAGGAGGAGGAAGTGGCACTGGGACTATTTCTGCAAAAAGTTTGGATTTCAACCCTTTGCTTTGAAACCGGTGCCTTTTGGCACCGGTTTGAAAAACTACTCCCGTCTCACTCTCCTTTTCAGACCGGTAAATCGAGAGTGTTGATTGCCTCACCCACCATGCCCAATGCAATTTGAATGCTGGCCGCATCAAATTGCAACTCAAGCAAGCTCTTTCTGCTCCAAAACTTCCTCATTCTTCCCCAAAGCAGCGCAGATGACTTCAAGAAACCACCGAACCAGCACTGGCTCTGGTGAATCCAGCCCAAACTGGGCCTCGTAAATCTCCGGCTCCTTCAAACACAACGGCATGGCCTCCTTAAAATCCAACACTGCAGCGCAAGCCTCCGCAAAATCCATAATGAAGCGCCTAACTCCTAATCATTACGCCCCAAGATCGAACTTTTTAGATCCAGGCACCTTCGTAGGTCGAGCAAACTCTCCCTTCTTCGACCCATCACAGTCTTCACGCTTGCAAGCTGGAGCTGGACGGCGATGTCACCAACCTAACTTCAGAATCGCTGCAACTTCCAAGTTCCAGCCTACCAAGAATCTCGTCAGCTGCGTTCAATGGCTCCAAGCTATCATCGAACCTCTTTCAGCTTGCAAGCGACCGAGCGCATCAAGCGAACGTCTTTCCTACCAAAACCGATCACCCCCATGCCTCTTCTCGAAAATCTTGAGAATTCTAAGGCCAAAGTCGAGGGCTTTTTCAGGGCCCTCCGACACAGCGGAGTCCACGCGCTCGGTCGTCCACCGTCAGGCAGGCCAAGCCAAGCCAAGCGAAGCGAAGCGAAGGCGGCGAGGAGTTGCTCTGAGGTGGTGGCGGATTCGAGGGCTTCTTGGGAGTTTGGATTTGGCTTCGAGTTTTGGATTATGAGAGGGGAGAGAAGGGGAGATCACGTGAAGGGATCGGGTGGCGCGGTTAGGGGGACATCCTGGGAAGGGTTGGGAGCTGGGGAGGAGGGAGCCCATGATAACAAACTACATCACAGTTTGTTACGGAGCTGTTTTCAAAAAGAAAAAAGAACCCAAAAATAAAGTAGGGGGAGATAGATCCGTATGTGATAGATACGAGAGAAGAAAAATTCCAGATTGGGGGAAGAGAACTGTGTGCGGCCTGAGAGAAATCCAGAGAAGCCCAGGCTTGGGAGAAATCCTGTGCAACCTCAGGAGGTCGATATGGACGAGTCTGAGAGGGGGCACGGAAGAGCAACCACACGTTGGTGAGATCCTTCTTGTACCCACATCAATTAGGAGAAAAGTTGTAATCTTTTATTAAGATTAGTGAAGTGCTCTCGGAATTTGCCTCGTGGTTTTTTCCTTTCACATTGGAGGGGTTTTCCACATAAATTTGGTGTTTTTGTGTGGTGTTTATTTTTATTCCACATATTCTGTGATTGTGGTAGATCGGTATATTTTTCTGTGATTGTGCACGCATAGTTTTTTCATTAAAACACGTTCCGCATATTGTTCTGAGGGTGATTAATTAAGGGTGTATTCCCAACAATTGTGATATCAGAGCCTGGTTGCAAGCCCAGAACAAATTATTTGAGCATGCCACAGATGGATTCTACCACTAATACTAGCAGGATGATTAGTCTCAATGGCAGTAATTGATTGATTTGGAAACCAAAGATGATGGATCTCTTGTATTGCAAAGATTTAGCCAAGCCGATTGAGAAGATGGGAGAGAAGCCAGAAAAATATGATGATTCAGCGTCATCAGGCAATGGGTGGATGATACAGTATTCCATAATATTTCAAATGAAACCTCAGCCTATGAACTATGGAAGAAGTTAGAAGGATTGTATGAGAGGAAAACTGCCGGAAACAAAGCATACTTAATCAGAAAGCTTGTAAATCTGAAGTACAAGCCGAGAAAATCAATTGCAGAGCACCTAAATGAGATGAAGAGCATTGTGAACCAGCTGGTCACAATGAAGATGCTTATGAAAGATGAACTTCAGGCACTCCTGTTGTTGAGTTCTCTACCTGATAGTTGGGAGACACTGGTGGTGTCATTGAGTAACTCCGCCCCTGATGGAGTTATCACCATGAGTCAGGCTACTAGCAGCTTGCTCAATGAGGAGGAAAGAAGGAAGGGAACTGGAGAGTCTCAAACACAGACAGATGTACTTGTCACAGAGGGCAGAGGGAGATAGTTTACTAGAAAAGAAAAAACATAGGCAGAAGCAAATCCAGACCAAGGAAGGAAATCGAATGCTACCATTGTCATAAGAAAGGACACTACAAAAGTGAATGTAGACTGCTAAAGAAGAAGAACAATGAAGGCGGTAAGGCAGAAGATAAGAAAGATAGAGAGGTAGCAGCAGTTGCCTTAGGAGAAGACATCATTCTATTTACAGAATGTGTTGATCAGTGCTTAGCCACCACATCAAATCAGGTTGATTGGGTGGTGGATACTGGAGCTTCTTATCATGCCACACCCAGGAGAGAGTTCTTCACATCCTACAGGATAGGTGATCTTGGTGTGATCCGAATGGGAAACAATGGTGTTTCCAAAATATGTGGGATAGGAGAAGTAGTGGTCCAGACCCGTGAAGGCAGCAGATTGATACTCAAAGAGGTCAGACATGTTCCAGATCTTAGGATGAATCTCATCTCAGCAGGCAAGCTAGATGAAGAGGGATATGTTAGCCAATTTGGGGGAGATCAATGGAAATTAATAAAAGGTTCTATGGTGATTACCAAAGGACATAGATCATGCACATTATACAAGTTGCAGTCCAGTTTGGTTAGGGGAGAGGTATGCGCTGTAGAACATGATACTGCAGATTTGTGGCACAAGAGATTAGGCCATATTGGCGGGAAGGGATTGCAAACTCTCGTCAGGGCAGGGGTCTTACCAGAGATACAGGACAGAGTTCTCAGTGATTATACCCACTGTATGGTGGGTAAGCAGCACAGGGTGACATTTCAGAGTAGCTCCAAGAAGAAGACTGGCCTTTTGGAGCAAGTGTACTCAGATGTGTGCGGACCCATGAGGGAGAAGACCTTAGGAGGAGCCTCATATTTCGTCACATTTATAGATGATGCTTCCAGAAAGGTGTGGGTTTTTGCTTTAAAGTCCAAGGACCAGGTGGCAGCAGTTTTTGAGTTTTTCCATATGCTTGTGGAGAGACAGATAGGAAAGAAGTTGAGATGCATTCGTACAGACAATGGGGGAGAGTACATAGGAGTCTTTCACCAGTACTGCAGAGCACAAGGCATCAGACATGAGCAAACAGTGCCAAAGACTCCACAGGAGAATGGAGTAGCTGAGAGAATGAACAGGACAATAGTGGAGAGAGTCAGGTGCATGCTCTCCCAGTCCAAGTTGCCCAAGATCTTTTGGGGGGAGGCAGTCCAGACAGCATGTTATTTGATAAATAGATCTCCCTCATCAGCTCTAGATGGAGAGGTGCCAGAGAAGGTGTGGACAAGCAAGAATGTCAGATATGATTATCTAAGGATTTTTGGCTGCAGGGCATTTGTGCATGTGCCTAAGGATGAGAGGACAAAGTTAGATGACAAGACAAGACAATGTATCTTTCTGGGGTTTGGTGATGAGCAGTTTGGCTATAAGCTGTGGGACCCGGTTGATAGGAAGCAGTCAGGAGCAGAGATGTCATTCTATGAGGATCAAACCATAGAAGACATCAAGAGGGCAGAGCATCAGTCTGAGTCAGATATGTATGACCCAGTAGATATAGAGCCTGTCAGTCCTCCAGCAGTTCATGCAGATGAGCCAGAGAAACAACCAGTACAGGGTGCAGATGAGCAGCAGCCTACACCTATTGAGGATACAGATCAGGAGATTCAGATCCCTGAGGAGGAGCTACCGACAGAGATGAGGAGATCCACGAGAGCAAGGCAACCATCTAGTCGGTATTCAGTGCATGAATATATCATGTTGACAGATGCAGATGAGCCAGAGTCATATGAGGTGGCCCATGTCAGTGAGCAGTGGGAGCAGTGGCAGAGAGCTATGCAGGAGGAGATGGACTCTCTTCTGCATAATCATACATATGACTTGGTAGATAGGCCCAAGGGGAGAAAGGTACTCAGAAACAAGTGGGTCTACAAGGTAAAGGCAGAAGAGAAAAGCTCACAGCCTAGATATAAAGCACGACTAATGTGAAGGGCTTTGCACAAAAGAAGGGAGTTGATTTCGATGAGATATTTTTTCCAGTAGTGAAGATGACCTCAATCAGGACGGTGTTAGGATTGGCAGCTAGCATGAACATGGAGGTAGAGCAGTTGGACGTGAAGACAGCATTCTTGCATGGTGACTTAGAGGAAGAGGTCTATATGGAGCAGCCTGAAGGTTTCAAGGTGAAAGGCAAGAAGCACATGGTGTGCAGACTGAAAAAGAGTCTGTATGGTCTCAAGCAGGCACCCCGACAGTGGTACAGAAAGTTTGAGGCTTTCATGGTACAGGTTGGTTATAAAAAAACAACCACAGATCATTGTGTCTTCATTAGAAGGTTCCCTGGAGGTGATTTTATCATCCTTCTATTATATATGGATGATATGTTGATTGTTGGGCAGGACTCCAGCAAGATTGCCACACTGAAGAAGGAGTTAGGGAAAGCTTTTGATATGAAGGATATGGGGCCAGTGAAACAAATATTGGGGATGCATGTATTCAGGGATAGACAAGCCTGCAGGTTATGGTTGTCCCAGAAGAAATACATAGAGAAGGTGCTTCAGAGATTCAGCATGAGCAATGCCAAGTCAGTGGCATGTCCACTAGCTGGACATTTCAAGCTGAGTTCAGAGCAGAGCCCAGCCTCAGAGGAAGAGAAGCAGGAGATGAAGAGAGTCCCTTATGCCTCAGCCGTGGGTAGTCTTATGTATGCTATGGCCTATACCCGACCAGACTTAGCATATGCAGTTGGCTTAGTGAGCAGGTTCCTAGCGAATCCAGGAAAGGAGCATTGGGCAGCAGTCAAGTGGATCATGAAAAAACAGAATCAAGTACATCTTTAATCAGTAAAAACATGACATCCGAGTCAAACCGGAATGCAATACATCTATTCATATTAGAAGAACTTTTCATTCATTAATCAAGAAAGTATCAAGAAAACTCAATTCTCTGACAACGATCAAGTTCTTGACCTACTTTATACGTACAAAAAAAATAGAATTAAGTACATATTTAATCAGCAAAAACATAACGTTGGAGCCAAATCGAAATGCAATATAGCTATTCATACTAGAAGAACATTTCATTCATGAATAAAAAAAATATCAAGAAAACTCAATCCTATGGTAGACGATCAAGTTCTTGACCTATTTATACGTACAAAAAAAAATAGAATCAAATACATCTTTAATCAGTAAAAACATGATGACAAATCCAAACCAGAATGTAATACAACTATTCATACTAAAAGAACTTTTCATTCATGAATCAAGAAAGTATCAAGAAAACTCAAAGCTATGACTGACGATCAAGTTCTTTACCTGTTTATATGTACAAAAAAATCAGAATCAAGTACATCTTTAATCAGTAAAAATATAACCCCAGAGCCAAACCGAAATGTAATACAACTAGTTATACTAGAAGAACTTTTCATTCATTAATCAAGAAAGTTTTAAGAAAACTTAATCTACAGCCGACGATTAAGTTCTTGACCTGCTTTATATGTACAAAAAAAAATAGAATCAAGTACATCTTTAATCAGAAAAAACATGATGCCGGAGCCAAACTGGATGCAATACAGCTATTCATACTATAAGAACTATTCATTCATGAATCAAGAATGTAATAAGAAAACTAAATGCTATGTCCAAAGATCAAGTTCTTGACCTGCTTTATACGTACAAAAAAAAGAATCAAGTACATCTTTAATCAGTTAAAACATGACATCGGGGCCAAACAAGAATGCAATTTAGCTATTCATATTAGAAGAACATTTCATTCATGAATCAAGAAAGTATCAAGAAAACTCAATGCTATGGCCGATGATCAAGTTCTTGACCTGTTTATACGTACACAAAAATAGAATCAAGTACATCTTTAATTAGTAAAAACATACACCGAAGCCAATCCGAAATGCAATACAGTTATTCATACTAGAAGAACTTTTCATTCATGAATCAAGAAAGAATTAAGAAAACTCAATGCTATGGCTGACGATTAAGTTCTTGACCTGCTTTATATGTACACAAAAAAATAGAATCAAGTACATCTTTAATCAGTAAAAACTTGACGCTGGAGCCAATCAGAATACAATACAACTATTCATACTAGAAGAACTTTTCATTTATGAATCAAAAGTATCAAGAAAACTCAATACTATGGCCGATGATCAAGTTTTTGACCTACTTTATACATATAAAAAAAAGAATCATCTTCATCTTTAATCAGTAAAAACATGACGTCCGAGCCAAATAGGAATGCAATTCAGCTATTCATACTAGAAGAACTTTTCATTCATGAATCAAAAAGTATCAAGAAAAATCAATGCTATGGCTGACGATCAAGTTCTTGACCTATTTTTATGTACATAAAAAAAAATAGAATCAAGTACATCTTTAATCAGTAAAAACATGACGCTGGAGCCAAACTGGAATGCTATACAGTTATTCATGCTAAAGAACTTTTCATTCAAGAATCAATAAAGTATAAAGAAAACTCAAAGCTAAGGCCGACGATCAAGTTCTTGACTTGTTTATACGTACAAAAAAAAAACAGAATCAAGTACATCTTTAATCAGAAAAAATATACACCGAAGCCAATCTGAAATGCAATACAATTATTCATACTAGAAGAACTTTTATTCATGAATCAAGAAAGTATTAATAAAACTCAATGCTATGGCTGACGATTGAGTTCTTGACCTGCTTGATATGTACACAAAAAAATAGAATCAAGTACATCTTTAATCAGTAAAAACATGATGTCAGAGCCAAACCGGAATGCAATACAATAGTTTATACTAAAAGAACTTTTCATTAATGAATCAACAAGTATCAAGAAAACTCAATGCTATGGCCAACAATCAAGTTCTTGACCTGCTTTATACATACACAAAATAACAGAATCAAATACATCTTTAATCAGTAAAAACATGACGCCAGAGCCAAACTGGAATGCAATACAACTATTTCAGAGTAAGCAGCCTCTGATTCCATTCGATCTTATTCATTCTAAGTACTTAGCCCATCAAAGATATCGACAAAAACAAGAAATGCTATCATTTTTTTTTGTTGTGAACGTAATATTTATGAATTGAGAGGTTAGTTGAATGCTTAAACCGGTTCCCATAATCCTTACACGTTTGCTTAAACTTCTTGTGCTTGCTATCATAATGCATTTTTAGTTGTTTCTTATCTTTCTTGAAAACATCCTTTTTCATCTTCAAACAGCAACAGACAGCGAATACCTCTTGCAGTGTAGATCTTTATCTCATATGCCGAAAGGGGTGGTTCCGAGAGTGGAAGTTTCGGTGTACCTTCTTCGTCATTCTTGTCCCTTCGTCCCCATCAAAAACATCGTTCTCGTCATCCTCCATTGTCAAGAACAGCGGAAGGGTTTTGAGATGGGTCGAGGTCGCAAGAATAAGGTCAGGATGGGCAAGGCGGCGATATCGAAGAACAGGGCAAAGAACGGGCAAGAGAGCTGGGGGAGGAATGGCCGCAAGAAAATGATTGCCTCACAAAGAGTGATGGCCCGATGGAGCAACAATCGCAACCTGAGGCAGGAGAGTTGGGGGCAAGGGTAGGGGGAGGAAAATGGTTGCAACGATCGCAAGACTCAATGAGTAGTTAGGCAAGCAATCAGTAAAAACATGATGCCGTAGCGAAACCAGAATGCAATACAACTATTAATACTAGAAGAACATTTCATTCATGAATCAAGAAAGTATGAAGAAAACTCAATGCTCTGGCCAACAATTAAGCTCTTGACCTGCTTTATACGTAAAAAAAAAAATAGAATCAAGTACATCTTTAATCAGTAAAAACATGACGTCGGAGCCTAACAAGAATGCAATACAACTATTCATACTAGAAGGACTTTTTATTCATGAATCAAGAAAGTATCAAGAAAACTCAATGCTTTGGCCGACGATCAAGTTCTTCACCTGATTTATACGTACACAAAAAAAAAAGAATCAAGTACATCTTTAATCAGCAAAAACATGACGCTAAAGCCAATTGGAATGCAATACAACCTATTCATACTAGAAGAAATTTTCATTTATGAATCGCAAAAGTATCAAGAAAACTCATACTATGGCAGACGATCAAGATTTTGACTTGCTTTATACGTACAACAAAAAGAATCATCTACATCTTTAATCAGTAAAAACATGACGTCGGAGCCAAACAGGAATATAATTCAGCTATTCATATTAGAAGAACTTTTCATTCATGAATCAAGAAAGTATCAAGAAAACTCAATGCTATAGCAATGATCAAGTTCTGGATCTACTTTATACGTACACAAAAAAAATAAAATCAAGTACATCTTTAATCAGTAAAAAATGACGCCGGAGACAAACCGAAATATAATACAGCTATTCATACTAGAAGAACTTTTCATTCATGAATCAAAAAGTATCAAGAAAACTCAATGCTATGGCTGACGATCAAGTTCTTGACCTATTTTTATGTACATAAAAAAATAGAATCAAGTACATATTTAATCAGTAAAAACATGATGTCGGAGCCAAACTGGAATGCAATACAACTATTCATACTAGAAGAACATTTCATTCATGAATCAAGAAAGTATCAAGAAAACTCAATGCTATGGCCGATGATGAGTTCTTGACCTGCTTTATACATACATAAAAAAATAGAATCAATACATCTTTAATCAGTAAAACATGACGCCGAAGCCAAATGCAATGCAAGATACTATTAATACTAGAAGAACTTTTCACTCATAAATCAGAAGTATCAAGAAAACTCAATTCTATAACCGATGATCAAGTTCTTGACCTGCTTTATATGTACACTAAAATAAAATAAAATCAAGTACATCTTTAATTAGTAAAATCATGACGCCGGAGCCAAATCGGAATGAAGACAGCTTTTCATACTAAAAAACTTTTCATTCATGAATAAACAAAGTATCAAGAAAACTCAATGCTATGGCCAACGATCAAGTTCTTGACTGCTTTATACATACACAAAAATAATAGAATCAAATACTCTTTAATGCATAAAAATATGACGCCAGAGCCAAACTGGAATGCAATACAACTATTTCAGAGTAAGCAGCCTCTAATTCCATTCGCTCTTGTTCATTCTAAGTACTTAGCCCATCAAAGATATCGACAGAAACAAGAAATGCTCTTAGTTTTTTTGTTGTGAACGTAATATTTATGAATTGGGAGGTTAGTTGAACGCTTTAAACCGGTTCCCACAATCCTTGCATGCTTGCTTAAACTTCTGTGCTTGCTATCATAATGCATTTTCAGTTGTTTCTTATCTTTCTTGAAACATCCTTTTTCATATTCAAACAACAAACAAGACAGTGAATACCTCTTGCAGTGTAGATCTCTATCTCAGATGTCGAAAGGGGTGGTTCCGGGAGTGGAAGTTTCGGTGCACCTTCTTCTTCATTCTTGTCCCTTTTATCCCCGTTAAAAACATCATTCTCGTCATCCTCCATCTTCAGAATAGCTGGAGGGTTTTGAGATGGGTCGAGGTCGCAAAAATAAGGTCAGGATGGGCGAGGCAACAATAGCGAAGAACAGGGCAAAGAACAGGCAAGAGAGCTGGGGGAGGAATGGCTGCGAGAATATGATTGCCTCGCAAAGAGTGATAGCCCGATGGAGCAATGATCGCAACCCGAGGTAGGAGAGTTGGGGCGAGGGTGGGGGGAGGAAAATGGTTGCAACGATCGCAAGACTCAATGAGTAGTTAGGCAAGCAATCTGTAAAAATATGACGTCGCAGCCAAACCAGAATGTAATACAACTATTAATACTAGAAGAACTTTTCATTCATGAATCAAGAAAGTATGAAGACAACTCAATGCTCTGGCCGATAATTAAGTTCTTGACCTGCTTTATACGTTAAAAAAAAATAGAATCAAGTACATCTTTAATCAGTAAAAGCATACGCCGGAGCCTAACAAGAATGCAATATAGCTATTCATACTAGAAGAACTTTTCATTCATGAATCAAAAAAGTATCAAGAAAAACTCAATGCTATGGCCGACGATCAAGTTCTCACCTGATTTATACGTACACAAAAAAAAGAATCAAGTACTTCTTTAATCAGCAAAACATGACGCCGGAGCCAAACCGAAATGCAATATAGCTATTCATACTGCAAGAACCTTTCATTCATTAATCAAGAAAGTATCAAGAAACTCAATACTCTTACCGACGATCAAGTTCTTGACTCGCTTTATACGTACACAAAAAAAACAGAATGAAGTATATCTTTAATCAATAAAAATATGACGTCGGAGCTAAATCAGAATGTAATATATCTATTCAAACTAAAAGAACATTTCATTCATGATTTAGAAAGTATCAAGAAAACTCAATACTATGGCTGACGATCAAGTTCTTGACCTGCTTATACATACACATAAAAAAACAGAATCAAGTAAATCTTTAATTAGTAAAAATATGATGCCGTAGCGAAATCGAAATGCAATACAACTATTCATACTAAAGAACTTTTCATTCATGAATCAAGAAAGTATCAAGAAAACTCAATGCTATGGCCGACGATCAAGTTCTTGAATGCTTTATACGTACAACAAAAAACAAAATCAAGTACATCTTTAATCAGTAAAACATGACGTCCGAGTTAAACCGGAATGCAATACATCTATTCATTTAGGAGAGCTTTTCATTCATTAATCAAGAAAGTATCAAGAAAACTCAATGCTCTAGCGATGATCAAGTCTTGACCTAGTTTATGTATAAAAAAATAGAATCAAGTACATCTTTAATCACAAAAACATAATGCTGGAGCCAAACCGAATGTAATAGCTATTCATACTAGAAGAACTTTTCATTCATGAATCAAGAAAGTATCAAGAAAACTCAATCCATGGCAGACGATCAAGTTCTTGACCTATTTATACGTACAAAAAAATAGAATCAAATACATCTTTAATCAGTAAAAACATGACGACAAAGCCAAACCGGAATATAACACAACTATTCATACTAAAAGAACTTTTCATTCATGAATCAAGAAAGTACAAGAAAACTCAAGCTATGGTGACGATCAAGTTCTTTACCTATTATATGTACAAAAAAAAACAGAATCAAGTAATCTTTAATCAGAAAAAATATGACCCAGAGCTAAACCGGAATGCAATACAGCTAGTCGTACTAGAAGAACTTTTCATAAATGAATCAAGAAAGTTTTAAGAAAACTTAATCTACAGCCGATGATTAAGTTCTTGACCAGCTTTATGTACACAAAAAAAGTAGAATCAAGTACATCTTTAATCAGAAAAAATATGACGCCGGAGCCAAACCGGAATGCAATACAACTATTCATACTATAAGAACTATTCATGTTGGGGAGCGCAGAATACCCCCAAGATCACGGCTATAGCGTATATGAGTAATACAAAAATCTTTTACCGTTCTAATCTATGAGTATAAGATTATACCTTCAGACTTGAACGTTGGAACACTTGATTTGATTGCTCGACCTCAACCTTTTAGCCTTCCGCCGTATTCCCGAAATACCTTCTTCTCTCACAAGATGGTGGGATCTCTCGGCCGACCTAGGGTTTCTTGTTTTTTTTTTCTCAAAAACGTTAACCCTAGCAACCAACTGAGAGGGTATTTATAGGGCTACAACAGGGACCAATAGGCAAATATGAAAAGGACTTCCCACGTAATTAAATCTCCTAATCCTATCCCGGGTTAGGATTCAATTACGTAAATTATAATTCATTCCACTAAAGA
>UESW01002149.1:251521-274108 GCA_900491605.1 Calamus simplicifolius
TTTTGACCTACTTTATACGTACAAAAAAATAATAATCAAGTACATCTTTAATCAGCAAAAATATAACGCCGGAGCCAAACCGAAATGTAATACAGCTATTCATACTAGAAGAACTTTTCATTCATGAATCAAGAAAGTATCAAGAAAACTCAATCCTATGGCAGACGATCAAGTTCTTGACCTATTTATATGTACAAAAAAAATAGAATCAAATACATCTTTAATCAGTAAAAACATGACGACAAAGCCAAACCAGAATGTAACACAACTATTCATACTAAAAGAACTTTTCATTCATGAATCAAGAAAGTATCAAGAAAACTAAAAGCTATGGCTGACGATCAAGTTCTTTACCTGTTTATATGTACCAAAAAAAAAAATAGAATCAAGTACATCTTTAATCAGAAAAAATATGACTCCAGAGCCAACCGAAATGCAATACAGCTAGTCGTACTAGAAGAATTTTCATTCATGAATCAAGAAGTTTAAGAAAACTTAATCTACAGCCGATGATTAAGTTCTTGACCGGCTTTATATGTACACAAAATAGAATAGAATCGAGTACATCTTTAATTATAAAAATATGACGCCGGAGCCAAACCGGAATGCAATATAGCTATTCATACTATAAGAAACTATTCATTCATGAATCAAGAATATAATAAGAAAACTCAATGCTAAGCCAAAGATCAAGTTCTTGACCTGCTTTATACGTACAAAAAAAAAAGGAATCAAGTACATCTTTAATCAGTAAAAACATGACGCCGGAGCCAAACAGGAATGCAATTCAGCTATTCATATTAGAAGAACTTTTTATTCATGAATCAAGAAAGTATCAAGAAAACTCAATGCTATGGCCGACGATCAAGTTCTTGACCTATTTATATGTACACAAAAAATAGAATCAAGTACATCTTTTATCAGTAAAAACATACGCCGAAGCCAATCCAAAATGCAATACAGTTATTCATACTAGAAGAACTTTTCATTCATGAATCAAGAAAGCATTAAGAAAACTCAATGCTATGGCTGACGATTAAGTTCTTGACCTATTTTATACGTACAAAAAAAATAGAATCAAGTACATCTTTAATCGGTAAAAACATGACGCCGAAGCCAAATCAGAATACAATATAACTATTCATACTAGAAAACTTTTAATTTATGAATCAAGAAAGTATCAAGAAAGCTCAATATATGGCCGATGATCAAGTTTTTGACCTGCTTTATACATACAAAAAAAAGAATCATCTTCATCTTTAATCAGTAAAAACATGACGCCCGAGCCAAATAGGAATGCAATTCAGCTATTCATATTAGAAGAACTTTTCATTCATGAATCAAGAAAGTATCAAGAAAACTCAATGCTATGGTCGATGATCAAGTTCTTGACCTGCTTTATATACAAAAAAAAAATAAAATCAAGTATATCTTTAATCAGTAAAAATATGACGCCGAAGCCAATCGGAATAATACAGCTATTCATACTAGAAGAACTTTTCGTTCATGAATCAAAAAAGTATAAGAAAACTCAATGCTATGGCCGACGATCAAGTTCTTGACCTATTTTACGTACAAAAAAATAGAATCAAGTACATCTTTAATCAGGAAAACATGATGCAGGAGCCAAACTGGAATGTAATACACTATTCATACTAAAAGAACTTTCATTCATTAATCAAGAAAGTATCAAGAAAACTCAAAGCTAAGGCCGACGATCAAGTTCTTTACCTATTTATATAACAAAAAATAGAATCAAGTACATCTTTAATCAGTAAAAATATGACCCCAGAGCCAAACCGGAATGCAATACAACTAATCGTACTAGAAGAACTTTTCATTGATGAATCAAGAAAGTTTTAAGAAACTTAATCTACAGCCGATGATTAAGTTCTTGACCAGCTTTATATGTACACAAAAAATAGAATCGAGTACATCTTTAATCAGAAAAAATATGACGCCGGAGCCAAACCGAAATGCAATATAGCTATTCATTCATGAATCAAGAATATAATAAGAAAACTCAATGCTATGGCCAAAGATCAAGTTCTTGACCTGCTTTATACGTACACAAAAAAAAGAATCAAGTACATCTTTAATCAGTAAAAATATGACACCAGGGCCAAACAGGAATGCAATTCAGCTATTCATATTAGAAGAACTTTTTATTCATGAATCAAGAAAGTATCAAGAAAACTCAATGCTATGGCCGACGATCAAGTTCTTGACCTGTTTATACGTACACAAAAAAACAGAATCAAGTACATCTTTTATCAGTAAAATATACGCCGAAGCCAATCCAAAATGCAATACAGTTATTCATACTAGAAGAACTTTCCATTCATGAATCAAGAAAGCATTAAGAAAACTCAATGTTATGGCTGACGATTAAGTTCTTGACCTGCTTTATACGTACAAAAAAAAACAAAATCAAGTACATATTTAATCAGTAAAAACATGACGCCGGAGTCAAATCATAATACAATATAACTATTTATACTAGAAGAACTTTTAATTTATGAATCAAGAAAGTATCAAGAAAGCTCAATACTATGGCCGATGATCAAGTTTTTGACCTGCTTTATACAAACAAAAAAAGAATCATCTTCATCTTTAATCAGTAAAAACATGACGCTCGAGCCAAATAGGAATGCAATTCAGCTATTCATATTAGAAGAACTTTTCATTCATGAATCAATAAAGTATCAAGAAAACTCAATGCTATGGTCGATGATCAAGTTCTTGACCTGCTTTATATGTACAAAAAAAATAGAATCAAGTATATCTTTAATCAGTAAAAACATGACGCCAGAGCCAAACCGGAATAAAATACAGCTATTCATACTAGAAGAACTTTTCGTTCATGAATCAAAAAGTATCAAGAAAACTCAATGCTATGGCCGACGATCAAGTTCTGACCTATTTTATGTACATAAAAAAAATAGAATCAAGTACATCTTTAATCAGAAAAAACATGACGCTGGAGCCAAACTGGAATACAATACAACTATTCATACTAAAAGAACTTTTCATTCATTAATCAAGAAAGTATCAAGAAAACTCAAAGCTAAGGCCGACGATCAAGTTCTTTACCTATTTATATGTACAAAAAAATAGAATCAAGTACATCTTTAATCAGTAAAAATATGACCCCAGAGCCAAACCGGAATGCAATACAGCTAGTCGTACTAGAAGAACTTTTCATTCATGAATCAAGAAAATTTTAAGAAAACTTAATCTATAGCCGATGATTAAGTTCTTGACCAGCTTTATATGTACAAAAAAAAAGAATCAAGTACATCTTTAATCAGAAAAAATATGATGCCGGAGCCAAACCGGAATGCAATACAGCAATTCATACTATAAGAACTATTCATTCATGAATGAAGAATATAATAAGAAAACTCAATGCTATGGCCAAAGATCAAGTTCTTGACCTGCTTTATATGTACAAAAAAAAGGATCAAGTACATCTTTAATCAGTAAAACATGACGCCGGGGCCAAACAGGAATGCAATTCAGCTATTTATATTAGAAGAACTTTTCATTTATGAATCAAGAAAGTATCAAGAAAACTCAATGCTATGGCCGACGATCAAGTTCTTGACCTGTTTATACGTACACAAAAAAATAGAATCAAGTACATCTTTTATCAGTAAAAACATATGCCGAAGCCAATCCAAATGCAATACTGTTATTCATACTAGAAGAACTTTCCATTCATGAATCAAGAAAGAATTAAGAAAACTCAATGCTATGGCTGACGATTAAGTTCTTGACCTACTTTATACGTACAAAAAAAAGCAGAATCAAGTACATCTTTAATCAGTAAAAATATGACGCCGGAACCAAATCATATACAATACAACTATTCATAATAGAAGAACTTTTCATTTATGAATCAAGAAAGTATTAAGAAAACTTAATACTATGGCCGATGATCAAGTTTTTGACCTGCTTTATACATACAAAAAAAAGAATCATCTTCATCTTTAATCAGTAAAAACATGACGTCCGAGCCAAATAGGAATGCAATTCAGCTATTCATATTAGAAGAACTTTTCATTCATGAATCAAGAAAGTATCAAGAAAACTCAATGCTATGGTCGATGATCAAGTTCTTGACCTGCTTTATATGTACACAAAAAAAAACAGAATCAAGTATATCTTTAATCAGTAAAAATATGACGCCGGAGCCAAACTGAAATAAATATAGCTATTCATACTAGAAGAACTTTTCGTTCATGAATCAAAAAAGTATCAAGAAAACTCAATGCTATGGCCGACGATCAAGTTCTTGACCTATTTTTACGTACATAAAAAAAAGAATCAAGTACATCTTTAATCAGAAAAAACATGACGTTGGGGCCAAACCGGAATGCAATACAACTATTCATACTAAAAGAACTTTTCATTCAAGAATCAAGAAAGTATAAAGAAAACTCAAAGCTAAGGCCAACGATTAAGTTCTTGACCTATTTATAAGTATACAAAAAAAACAGAATCAAGTACATCTTTAATCAGTAAAAACATATACCGGAGCCAATCCAAAATGCAATATAGTTATTCATACTAGAAGAACTTTTCATTCATGAATCAAGAAAGTGTTAAGAAAACTCAATGCTATGGCTGACGATTAAGTTCTTGACCTGCTTTATATGTACAAAAAAAAAACCGAATCAAGTACATCTTTAATCAGTAAAAACATGACGCCAGAGCCAAACCGAAATGCAGTACAACTGTTCATACTAAAAGAACTTTTCATTCATGAATCAACAAAGTATCAAGAAAACTTAATGCTATGGCTAACGATCAAGTTCTTGACCTGCTTTATACATACACAAAAATAACAAAATCAAATGCATCTTTAATCAGTAAAAACATGGCGTCGGAGCCAAACTGGAATGCAATACAACTATTTCAGAGTAAGCAGCCTCTGATTCCATTCACTCTTATTCATTCTAAGTACTTATCCCGTCAAAGATATCGATAGAAACAAGAAATGCTATCAGTTTTTTTGTTGTTGTGAACGTAATATTTATGAATTGAGAGGTTAGTTGAACGCTTAAACCGGTTCCTACAATCCTTGCACGCTTGCTTAAACTTCTTGTGCTTGCTATCATAATGCATTTTCAGTTGTTTCTTATCTTTCTTGAAAACATCCTTTTTCATCTTCAAACAACAAACAAGACAGCGAATACCTCTTGCAGTGTAGATCTTTATCTCAGATGCCGAAAGGTGTGGTTCCGGGAGTGGAAGTTCTGGTGCACCTTCTTCGCCATTCTTGTCCCTTTCGTCCCTGTCAAAAACATCGTTCTTGTCGTCCTCCATCGTCAAGAACAGCCGGAGGGTTTTGAGATGGGTTGAGGTCGCAAGAATAAGGTTGGGATGAGCGAGGCGGCGATAGCGAAGAACAGGGCAAAGAACAGGCAAGAGAGCTGGAGGAGGAATGGCCGTGAGAAAACAATTGCCTCGCAAATAGTGATGGCCCGATGGAGCAACGATCACAACCAGAGGCAGGAGAGTTGGGGGCAAGGGTAGGGGGAGGAAAATGGTTGCAATGATCGCAAGACTCAACGAGTAGTTAGGCAAGCAATCAGTAAAAACATGATACTAGAGCCAAACAAGAATGCAATACAAATATTAATACTAGAAGAACTTTTCATTCGTGAATCAAGAAAGTATGAAGAAAACTCAATGCTCTGGCCGACAATTAAGTTCTTAACATACTTTATACGTACAAAAAAATAGAATCAAGTACATCTTTAATCAGTAAAAATATGATGTCGGAGCCCAATAAGAATGCAATACAGCTATTCATACTAGAAGAACTTTTCATTCATGAATCAAGAAAGTATCAGAAAACTCAACTATGGCCGACGATCAAGATTTTGACCTGCCTTTTACGTACAAAAAAATGAATTATCTACATCTTTAATCAGTAAAAACATGATGTCGGAGATAAATAGGAATGCAATTCAGCTATTCATATTAGAAGTACTTTTCATTCATGAATCAAGAAAGTATCAAGAAAACTCAATGCTATGGTCGATGATCAAGTTCTTAACATGCTTTATTTGTACACAAAAACAAACAGAATCAAGTATATCTTTAATCAGTAAAAACATGACGTCGGAGCCAAACCGGAATAAAGTATAACTATTCATACTAGAAGAATTTTTCGTTCATAAATTAAAAAAGTATTAAGAAAACTCAATGCTATGGCCGACGATCAAGTTCTTGACCTTTTTTTACATACATAAAAAAAATAGAATCAAGTACATATTTAATCAGTAAAAACATGACGTCGGAGCCAAACTGGAATGCAATACAACTATTCATACTAGAAGAACATTTCATTCATGAATCAAGAAAGTATCAAGAAAACTCAATGCTATGGCCGATGATGAAGTTCTTGACCTGCTTTATACGTACACAAAAAAATAGAATCAATACATCTTTAATCAGTAAAAACATGATGCCGGAGCCAAAACAGAATGCAATACAACATTCATACTAGAAGAACTTTTCACTCATAAATCAAGAAAGTATCAAGAAAACTCAACGCTATGGCCGACGATCAAGTTCTTGACCTGCTTTATATGTACAAAAAAATAGAATCAAATACATTTTCAATCAGTAAAATCATGACACCGGAGCTAAACCAGAATGCAATAGAACTATTCGTATTAAAACAACTTTTCATTCATGAATAAACAAAGTATCAAGAAAACTCAATGCTATGACCAACGATCAAGTTCTTGATATGCTTTATACATATACAAAAATAACATAATTAAATACATCTTTAATCAGTAAAAACATAACGTCGGAGCCAAACTGGAATGCAATACAGCTATTTCAGAGTAAGCAGCCTTTGATTCCATTCTCTCTTGTTCATTCTAAGTACTTAGCACATCAAAGATATCGACAAAAACAAGAAATGCTATCAATTTTTTTGTTGTGAATGTAATATTTATGAATTGAGTGGTTAGTTGAACGCTTAAACCGGTTCCCACAATCCTTGCATGCTTGCTTAAACTTCTTGTGCTTGCTATCATAATGCATTTTTAGTTGTTTCTTATCTTTCTTGAAAACTTTCTTTTTTTTCTTCAAACAACAAACAAGATAGCGAATACCTCTTGCAGTGTAGATCTCTATCTCAGATGCCGAAAGGGGTGGTTCCAGGAGTGGAAGTTCCGGTGCACCTTCTTCGTCATTCTTGTCCCTTTCGTCCCCATCAAAAACATTGTTCTCGTCGTCCTCCATCGTCAAGAACAACTTGAGGGTTTTTGAGATGGGTTGAGGTCGCAAGAATAAGGTCAGGATGGGCGAGATGGCGATAGCGAAGAACAGGGCAAAGAACAGGCAAGAGAGCTAGGGGAGAAATGGCCACGAGAAAATGATTGCCTCGCAAAGAGTGATGGACAGATGGAGCAACGATTGCAACTCGAGGCAGGAGAGTAGGGGGCGAGGTGGGGGGAGGAAAATGGTTGCAACGATCGCAAGACTCAATGAGTAGTTAGGCAAGCAATCAGTAAAAACATTACGTCGGAGCCAAACCAGAATGCAATACAACTATTAATACTAGAAGAACTTATCATTCATGAATCAAGAAAGTATTAAGAAAACTCAATGCTCTGGCCGACAACTAAGTTCTTGACCTACTTTATATGTACAAAAAAAAAATAGAATCAAGTACATCTTTAATCAGTAAAAACATGATGCCGAAGCCTAACAAGAATGCAATACAGCTATTTATACTAAAAGAACTTTTCATTCATGAAACAAGAAAGTATCAAGAAAACTCAATACAATGGCCGCCGATCAAGTTCTTGACCTGCTTATACATACATATAAAAAAACAGAATCAAGTACATCTTTAATTAGTAAAAACATGACGCCGGAGCGAAACCAGAATGCAATACAGCTATTCATACTAAAAGAACTTTTCATTCATGAATCAAGAAAGTATCAAGAAAATTCAATGCTATGGCTGACGATCAAGTTCTTGACCTGCTTATACATACACATAAAAAAATAGAATCAAGTACATCTTTAATTAGCAAAAATATGACGCCAGAGCTAAACCGGAATGCAATACAACTATTTATACTAAAAGAATATTTCATTCATGAATTAAGAAAGTATCAAAAACTCAATGCTATGACCGACAATCATGTTCTTGACCTGCTTTATACATACACAAAAAAAAAAGAATCATGTACATCTTTAATTAGTAAAAATATGACGTCCGAGCCAAACCTGAATGCAATACATCTATTCATATTAGAAGAACTTTTCATTCATGAATCAAGAAAGTATCAAGAAAACTCAATGCTATGGTCGATTATCAAGTTCTTGACCTACTTTATATGTACACAAAAAGAAATAGAATCAAGTATATCTTTAATCAGTAAAAACATGACGCTAGAGCCAAATTGGAATAAAATATCGCTATTCAAACTAGAAGAACTTTTCATTAATGAATCAAGAAAGTATCAAGAAAACTCAATGCTATGGCCAACGATTAAGTTCTTGACCTGCTTTATTCGTACACAAAAAAATAGAATCAATACATCATTAATCAGTAAAAACATGACGCTAGAGACAAAACAGAATGCAATACAGCTATTTATACTAGAAGAACTTTTCACTCATGAATCAAGAAAGTGTCAAGAAAACTCAATGCTATGGCCGATGATCAAGTTCTTAACTTGCTTTATAAGTACCAAAAAAAAATAGAATCAAGTACATCTTTAATCAAAAAAATCATGACGCCGAAGCCAAACCGGAATGCAATACAACTATTCATACTAAAAGAACTTTTCATTCATGAATCAACAAAGTATCAAAAAACTCAATGCTATGGCCAATGATCAAGTTCTTAACCTGGTTTATACATACACAAAATAATAGAATCAAACATATCTTTAATCAGTAAAAATATGACACCGGAGTCAAACTAGAATGCAATGCAGCTATTTCAGAGTAAGTAGCCTTTGATTCCATTCGCTCTTGTTCATTCTAAGTACTTAGCCCATCAAAGATATCGACAGAAACAAGAAATGCTATCTATTTTTTTGTTGTGAACGTAATATTTATGAATTAAGAGGTTAGTTGAACGCTTAAACCGGTTCCCACAATCCTTTCATGCTTACTTAAACTTCTTGTGCTTGCTATCATAATGCATTTTCAATTGTTTCTTATCTTTCTTGAAAACATACTTTTTCATCTTCAAACAACAAACAAGACAGCGAATACCTCTTGCAGTGTAGATCTCTATCTCAGATGCCGAAAGGGGTGGTTCCGGGAGTAGAAGTTCCGGTGCACCTTCTTCATCGTTCTTGTCCTTTTCGTCACCATCAAAAACATTGTTCTCGTCATCCTTCATCGTCAAGAATAGTTGAAGGGTTTTGAAATGGG
Source organism: Calamus simplicifolius (assembly GCA_900491605.1). Lineage (NCBI taxonomy): Eukaryota > Viridiplantae > Streptophyta > Magnoliopsida > Arecales > Arecaceae > Calamus > Calamus simplicifolius. The sequence goes on from UESW01002149.1 coordinate 260,948, forward strand.
TCGAGGTCGCAAGAATAAGGTCAGGATGGGCGAGGCGTCGATAGCGAAGAACAGGGCAAAGAACAGGCAAGAGAGCTGGCGGAGGAATGGCCGCGAGAAAATGATCGCCTCACAAAGAGTGATGGCCCGATAGAGCAATGATCGCAACCCAAGGTAGGAGAGTTGGGAGCGAGGGTGGGGGTAGGAAAATGGTTGCAACGATCGCAAGACTCAATGAGCAGTTAGGCAAGCAATTAGTAAAAATGATGCCGAAGCCAAACCAGAATGCAATGCAACTATTCATACTAGAAGAACTTTTCATTCATGAATCCAGAAAGTATGAAGAAAACTCAATGCTCTAGCCGACAATTAAGTTCTTGACCTGCTTTATACGTACAAAAAAAATAGAATAAAGTACATCTTTAATCAGTAAAAACATGACGCCGGAGCCTAAACAGAATGCAATACAAGTTATTCATACTAGAAGAACTTTTAACTCATGAATCAAGAAAGTATCAAGAAAACTCAATGTTATGGCTGGCGATTAAGTTTTCACCTGATTTATACGTACACAAAAAATAGAATCAAGTACATCTTTAATCAGTAAAAATATGACACCGGAGCGAAACCGGAATGCAATACAACTATTCATACTGCAAGAACTTTTTAGTCATTAATCAATAAAGTATCAAGAAAACTCAATACTATGGCAAACGATCAAGTTCTTGACCTGCTTTATATGTACGCAACAAAACAGAATCAAGTACATCTTTAATCAGTAAAACATGACACCGAAGCTAAATCGGAATGCAATACATCAATTCATACTAAACGAATTTTTATTTATGAATCAAGAAAGTATCAAGAAAACTCAATACTATGGCTAACAATCAAGTTCTTGACATGTTTATATGTACACAAAAAAAACAGAATCAAGTACATCTTTAATTAGTAAAAACATGATGCCGGAGCCAAATCGGAATGTAATACAACAATTCATACTAAAATAACTTTTCATTGATGAATCAAGAAAGTATTAAGAAAACTCAATGCTATGGCCGACGATCAAGTTCTTGACATATTTTATACGTACACAAAAAAGAATAAAGTACATCTTTAATCAGTAAAAACATGACGCCGGAGAAAACCGAAATGCAATACAACTATTCATATTAGAAGAACTTTTCATTCATGAATCAAGAAAGTATCAAGAAAACTCAATGCTATGGTGACGATCAAGTTCTTGACCTGCTTTATATGTATACAAAAAATATAATCAAATACATCTTTAATCAGTAAAAATATGATGCAGGAGCCAAACCAGAATACAATACAACTATTTATACTAGGAAAACTCTTCATTCATGAATTAAGAAAGTATGAAGAAAACTCAATGCTATAGCCAATGATCAAGTTCTTGACCTGCTTTATACGTACACAAAAAAATAGAATTAAGTACATCTTTAATCAGTAAAAATATGACGTCGGAGCCAAACAGGAATGCAATGCATCTATTCATACTAAAAGAACTTTTCATTAATGAATCAAGAAAGTATCAAGAAAACTCAATGCAATGGTGATGATCAAGTTCTAGATCTACTTTATACGTAAACAAAAAAATAGAATCAAGTACATCTTTAATCAGTAAAAAATGACACCGGAGACAAACCGGAATGCAATATAGCTATTCTTACTAGAAGAAATTTTTATTCATCAATCAAGAAAGTATCAAGAAAACTTAATTATATGGTCGACGATCAAGTTCTTGATATGCTTTATATGTACACAAAAAAATAAAGTTAAGTACATCTTTAATCAGTAAAAACATGGCGCTGAAGCCAAACCGAAATGCAGTACAGCTATACATACTAGAAGAACTTTTCATTCATGAATCAAGAAGGTATTAAGAAAACTCAATGCTATGGCCTACAATCAAGTTCTTGACATGTTTATAAGTACATAAAAAAAGGAATCAAGTACATCTTTGATCAGTAAAAATGTGATGCCGAAACCAAATCAGAATGCAATACAACTATTCATACTAGAAGAACTTTTCATTCATAAATCAAGAAAGTATCAAGAAAACTCAATGCTATGGCCGACGATCAAGTTCCTGACCTGATTTATACGTATACAAAAAAATAGAATCAAGTACAACTTTAATCAGTAAAATATTACGCCGGAGCCAAATCAGAATGCAATAAAACTATTCATAATAGAAGAACTTTTCATTCATGAATTAAGAAAGTATCAAGAAAACTCAATACTATGGCCGACGATCAAGGTCTGACATGTTTATACGTACACAAAAAAAAACAGAATCAAGTACATCTTTATTCAGAAAAAACATGACACCGGAGCCAAACCGGAATGCAATACAGCTATTCATACTAAAAGAACTTTTCATTAATGAATCAAGAAAGCATCAAGAAAACTCAATGCTTTGGCGATGATCAAGTTCTGGATCTACTTTATACGTACAGAAAAAACACAGAATCAAGTACATCTTTAATCAGTAAAAATATGACACCGGAGCCAAACCAGAATGCAATATAGTTATTCTTATTAGAAGAACTTTTCATTCATGAATTAAGAAAGTATCAAGAAAACTTAATTTGATGGCTGACGATCAAGATCTTGACCTACTTTATATGTACACACAAAAAATAAAGTCAAGGACATCTTTAATTAGTAAAACGTGACGTCGAAGCTAAATCGGAATACAATACAACTATTCATACTAGAAGAACTTTTTATTCATGAATCAAGAAAGTATTAAGAAAACTCAATGCTATGGCCTACAATCAAGTTCTTGGCCTGTTTATACATACAAAAAAAGAATCAAGTACATTTTTAATCAGTAAAAATATGATGTCGAAACCAAATCGGAATGGAAATAACTATTCATATTAGAAGAACTTTTCATTCATAAATCAAGAAAGTATCAAGAAAACTCAATGCTATGGCTGACGATCAAGTTTCTGTTCTGATTTATACATATACAAAAAAAAACATAATCAAGTACATCTTTAATCAGTAAAAACATTATGTCGAAGCCAAACCGGAATGCAATAAAGCTATTCATACTAGAAGAACTTTTTAGTCATGAATCAAGAAAGTATCAAGAAAACTCAATGCTATGGTGACGATCAAGTTCTGGATCTACTTTATACGTAAACAAAAAATAGAATCAAGTACATCTTTAATCAGTAGAAAATAACGCCGGAGACAAACCGGAATGCAATAGCTATTCTTACTAGAAGAAATTTTCATTCATCAATCAAGAAAGTATCAAGAAAACTTAATTATATGATCGACGATCAAGTTCTTGACATGCTTTATATGTACAAAAAAAAATAAAGTTAAGTACATCTTTAATCAGTAAAAAACATGGCACTGAAGCCAAACCAGAATGCAGTACAGCTATACATACTAGAAGAACTTTTCATTCATGAATCAAGAAGGTATCAAGAAAACTCAATGCTATGGCCTACAATCAAGTTCTTGACATGTTTATAAGTACATAAAAAAAGGAATCAAGTACATCTTTGATCAGTAAAAATATGATGCCGAAACCAAACGGAATGCAATACAGCTATTCATACTAGAAGAACTTTTCATTCATAAATCAAGAAAGTGTCAAGAAAACTCAATGCTATGGCCGACGATCAAGTTCCTGACCTAATTTATAGGTATACAAAAAAATAGAATCAAGTACAACTTAATCAGTAAAAACATTACGCCGGAGCGAAATCAGAATGCAATAAACTATTCATAATAGAAGAACTTTTCATTCATGAATTAAGAAAGTATCAAGAAAACTCAATACTATGGCCGACGATCAAGGTCTTGACATGTTTATACGTACACAAAAAAAATAGAATCAAGTACATCTTTATTCAAAAAAAACATGATACCGGAGCCAAATCGGAATGCAATACAGCTATTCATACTAAAAGAACTTTTCATTAATGAATCAAGAAAGTATCAAGAAAACTCAATGCTTTGGCGATGATCAAGTTCTGGATCTACTTTATACGTATAAAAAAAAAATAGAATCAAGTACATCTTTAATCAGTAAAAACATGACACCGGAGCCAAACCAGAATGCAATATAGCTATTCTTATAAGAAGAACTTTTCATTCATGAATTAAGAAAGTATCAAGAAAACTTAATTCGATGGCTGACGATCAAGATCTTGACCTACTTTATATGTACACACAAAAAAATAAAGTCAAGGACATCTTTAATTAGTAAAACATGATGTCGAAGCTAACCGGAATACAATACAACTATTCATACTAGAAGAACTTTTTATTCATGAATCAAGAAAGTATTAAGAAAACTCAATGCTATGGCCTACAATCAAGTTCTTGGCCTGTTTATACATACAAAAAAAAGAATCATCAAGTACATTTTTAATCAGTAAAAATATGATGCCGGAACCAAACCGGAATGGAAAATAACTATTCATACTAGAAGAACTTTTCATTCATAAATCAAGAAAGTATCAAGAAAACTCAATGCTACGGTTGACGATCAAGTTTCTGATCTGATTTATACGTATATAAAAAAAAATAATCAAGTACATCTTTAATCAGTAAAAACATTATGTCGAAGCCAAACCGGAATGCAATAAAGCTATTCATACTAGAAGAACTTTTATTCATGAATCAAGAAATATCAAGAAAACTCAATGCTATGGTGACGATCAAGTTCTGGATCTACTTTATACGTAACAAAAAAATAGAATCAAGTACATCTTTAATCAGTAAAAAATGACGCCGAAGACAAACCGGAATGCAATATAGCTATTCTTACTAGAAGAAATTTTCATTCATCAAATCAAGAAAGTATCAAGAAAACTTAATTATATGATCGACGATCAAGTTCTTGATATGCTTATATGTACACAAAAAATAAAGTTAAGTACATCTTTAATCAGTAAAAACATGGCTGAAGCCAAACCGAAATGCAGTACAACTATACATACTAGAAGAACTTTTCATTCATGAATCAAGAAGGTATCAGAAAACTCAATGCTATGGCCTACAATCAAGTTCTTGACATGTTTATAAGTACATAAAAAAAGGAATCAAGTACATCTTTGATCAGTAAAAATATGATGCCGAAACCAAATCGGAATGCAATACAGCTATTCATACTAGAAGAACTTTTCATTCATAAATTAAGAAAGTATCAAGAAAACTCAATGCTATGGCCGACGATCAAGTTCCTGACCTGATTTATACGTATACAAAAAAATAGAATCAAGTACAACTTTAATCAGTAAAAACATTACGCCGGAGCCAAATCAGAATGCAATAAAAACTATTCATAATAGAAGAACTTTTCATTCATGAATTAAGAAAGTATCAAGAAACTCATACTATGGCCGACGATCAAGGTCTTGACATGTTTATCGTACACAAAAAAAAAATCAAGTACATCTTTATTCAGAAAAAACATGACACCGGAGCCAAACCGGAATGCAATACAACTATTTATACTAAAAGAACTTTCATTAATGAATCAAGAAAGCATCAAGAAAACTCAATGCTTTGGCGATGATCAAGTTCTGGATCTACTTTATATGTACAAAAAAAAATAGAATCAAGTACATCTTTAATAAGTAAAAATATGACACCGGAGCCAAACCAGAATGCAATATAGCTATTCTTATTAGAAGAACTTTTCATTCATGAATTAAGAAAGTATCAAGAAAACTTAATTCGATGGCTGACGATCAAGATCTTGACCTACTTTATATGTACACACAAAAAATAAAGTCAAGGACATCTTTAATTAGTAAAACATGGCGTCGAAGCTAAACCGGAATACAATACAACTATTCATACTAGAAGAACTTTTTATTCATGAATCAAGAAAGTATTAAGAAAACTCAATGCTATGGCCTACAATCAAGTTCTTGGCCTGTTTATACATACAAAAAAAAGAATCAAGTACATTTTTAATCAGTAAAAATATGATGCCGGAACCAAACCGGAATGGATATAACTATTCATACTAGAAGAACTTTTCATTCATAAATCAAGAAAGTATCAAGAAAACTCAATGCTATGGCTGACGATCAAGTTTCTGATCTAATTTATACGTATACAAAAAAAACATAATCAAGTACATCTTTAATCAGTAAAAACATTACATCGGAGCCAAACCGGAATGCAATAAAGCTATTCATACTAGAAGAAATTTTTATTCATGAATCAAGAAAGTATCAAGAAAACTCAATACTATGGCCGACAATCAAGTTCATGACATGTTTATATGTACAAAAAAAATAGAATCAAGTACATCTTTAATCAGTAAAAACATGACGCTGGAGCCAAACCGGAATGCAATATAGCTATTCATACTAAAAGAACTTTTCATTCATGAATCAAGAAAGTTTCAGGAAAACTCAATGCTATGCCGACGATCAAGTTCTTGACCTGCTGTATACGTACACAAAAAAATAGAATCACGTACATCTTTAATCAGTAAAAACATGAAGTCGGAGCCAAATTGGAATGCAATATAGTTATTCACACTAGAAGAACTTTTTATTCATGAATCAAGAAAGTATCAAAAAACCTCAATGCTATGGCGTGATCAAGTTCTGGATCTGTTTTATACATACACAAAAAAAGAGAATCAAGTATATCTTTAATCAGTAAAAATATAATGCCGAAGCCAAACCAGAATGCAATACAGCTATTCATTATAAAAGAACTTTTCATTCATGAATCAAGAAATTACCAAGAAAACTTAATGCTATGGCCGATGATCAAGTTCTTGACCTACTTTATATGTACACAAAAAAAAACAGAATCAAGTATATCTTTAATCAGTAAAAACATGACGCCAGAGCCAAACCGGAATGCAATACAGCTATTCATACTATAAGAACTTTTCATTCATGAATTAACAAAGTATTAATAAAAATCAATGCTACGGCCAACGATCAAGTTCTTGAACTGCTTTATACATAAACAAAAAAATAGAATCAAATACATCTTTAATCAGTAAAAATATGATGCCGGAGCCCAACTGGAATGCAATACAGCTATTTCAAAGTAAGCAGCCTCTGATTTCATTCACTCTTGTTCATTCTAAGTACTTAGCCTATCAGATATCGATAGAAACAAGAAATGCTATCAGTTTTTTTTTTTGTGAACGTAATATTTATGAATTGAGAGGTTAGTTGAACGCTTAAACCGGTTCCCACAATCCTTACACACTTGCTTAAACTTCTTGTGCCTGATCATAATGCATTTTCAGTTGTTTCTTATCTTTTTTGAAAACATCCTTTTTCATCTTCAAACAACAAACAAGACAGCGAATATCTCTTGCAGTGTAGATCTCTATCTCAGATGCCGAAAGGGGTTGGTTCCGGGAGTGGAAGTTCCGGTGCACCTTCTTCGTCATTCTTGTCCCTTTTGTCCTCATCAAAAACATCGTTCTTGTCGTCCTCCATCGTCAAGAACAGCTAGAGGGTTTTGAGATCGAGGTCGCAAGAATAAGGTCAGGATGGGCGAGGCGCGATAGCGAAGAACAGGACAAAGAATAGGCAAGAGAGCTGGGGGAGGAATGGCCGCGAGAAAATGATTGCCTCGCAAAGAGTGATGGCCCGATGGAGCAACGATTGCAATCCGAGGCAGGAGAGTTGGGGGCGGGGTGGGGGAGGAAAATGGTTGCAACGATCGCAAGACTCAATGAGTAGTTAGGCAAGCAATCAGTAAAAATATGACGCCGGAGCCAAACCAGAATCTAATACAATTATTAATACAGAAGAACTTATCATTCATGAATCAAGAAAGTATGAAGAAAACTCAATGCTTTGGCCGACAACTAGTTCTTGACCTGCTTTATACATAAAAAAAAATAGAATCAAGTACATCTTTAATCAGTAAAAACATGATGCCGGAGCCTAACAAGAATGCAATACAACTATTCATACTAGAAGAACTTTTCATTCATGGATCAAGAAAGTATCAAGAAAACTCAATGCTATGATCGACGATCAAGTTCTTCACCGGATTTATATGTACATAAAAAAAATGGAATCAAGTACATCTTTAATCAGCAAAAGCATGACGCCGGATCCAAACCGGAATGCAATACAGCTGTTGGGGAGATTATTGAGAAATTGTTGCCCCAATCTTATTGATTTGATGATTACCAAAAGCCATGAGTATATTAAAAGTTGCAATGAGTTTATTTACATGAGCAATGAATTTATTTAGAACAATCAATGAGTATGTTAAGTATGACTTTAATCAATTTGAAAGTAACTTCAAGCTCCATGTTTAAGCTTTCAAAAAGAAATTTTTATACTTCATATCTCAATCAATGAGTTTTGGAACATTTCTTGAATTGATTCCTAATGATAATTTTATTGTATTCAAGTCAGAAAATTGATTTAAAATGAATCTGGAACGAATTTCAAGTCAATCAAAAAATTCGCTGATTTTCTATACGTTCCGGAGCCGACTCTAGAGTTTCAGAGTCGACTCCACTCAGTATACAGAGATGTCTGTTTGTCTCGAGTCGACCCCCGATTTTGTCGAGCCGACTACATGACTGTGTGAGTCGACTCCGCTCAGACACCAGAGAATTGTTTTTCTAAGCACTTCTCGAGTCGACCCCTTACTTTTCATGAGTCGACCCCCGACTGTCAGGAGTCGACACCTTATTTTCGATGAGTCGACCCTTTGACTTTCTGAATATTTCTATTTTTGGTATCGCGTCTTTGAGCCGACTCGCCTAAAGCTGGAGTCGACTCCAACAAATATGGCGTGATTTTTCTGAATGCCAACTCAGCGTCAACGGTAAGATTTTTCAATAACGGCTAGATTTCTTTGTGTCTAACGACTATATTTTCACAGAGTCTATAAATAGAGAGGCCGTTTTCAAATCAAAGAGAGAGATATAAAAATCAAGAGAGAAAAAGAAAAATCTTTCAGAAAAAGAAGAAAAACAGAGCATCATTTGAAAAATCCAAGATTCAAAATAGAGTGAAAGAAAAGGCGTGAAATCAAAGGAGACTTCATCTGTGCTCAAGTTCATCAATCCAAGAGAAAGTCTAGAAGAAAATCCAAGAGCCATTCAAGAGCAAATCAAGAGATTTTCAACATTCAAAGAAAGGAAGAAAAGCTCAAATCAACTCCAACTTTCAATCCGTGAAGAATCTGAGCTGAGGCCCGATTCCACACTTCAAAGGAGTGAGGAAAAGAAGAAAAGAAGAAAAGCCTGCACTCAAATCAAATCTAAACAGGCTCTTCTAAACCTTGCTTTTATTTTGAAATATCTGCTCTAAAGGAGCTGTTTTTTATTAAACTTACATTTTATCTTGTAGTTTACTAATTCAATCAGGGGATTGAATTAGTGGAGGTAGTGTACCTCGTACAAGCTAAGGTTAGCTTGTGTGTTGGGTTTTGTGCTGGTGAGCCCGTGTAAAACCGGCTGGGTTCGTTGTGATCCCGGAAAACAACAAGTTTGAGTTGTGAGCTTGTAAAACAACTCGGCTGTAATCAAGGAAGATTATAGTGTGGACCCAAGTGAATCTTGGGAGTGGACGTAGGTGTTGGATACACCGAACCACTATAAAATCTTTGTGTTTGCCGTGTCTCATTTATCTCTATCTCTATCTTATTGATTGTATTTTGTTTTTGCATCTGCATTCACTTTCACTCACACTAAGCAAACAAATATTTCAAAAGGTTTAAATTTTTTAAAGAACCCAATTCACCCCCCCCCTCTTGGGTTGTCATCTGGGCCAACAATTGGTATCAGAGCTAGTGCTCATTAGATTTTGATCACACGATCAAGAGCTAAAGATCCAAATGGCAGCTCAAGTTGGATCATTTGCTGAAGGTCATTCTACGAATGACCTCCACTGTTTAATGGTTCAAATTATTCATATTGGAAAGCTAGAATGAGGATATTCATTCAAGCTTCTGACTATGAACTATGGGGTGTTATAATTAATGGACCTAGTACACCCACACATGTTATTGATGGCACTATTGTTCCTAAGCCCGAAAGGGACTGGAATGATAATGATAGGAAGATGGCACAGCTTAACGCTAAAGCCATGAATGTTTTATATTGCTCTTTAGATGCTAATGAATTTAATAGAATCTCCACATGTAATTCCGCAAAGGAGATTTGGGATAGATTAGAGGTTACCCATGAGGGTACCAACCAAGTAAAAGAATCTAAAATTAATATTCTTGTTCATAAATATGAGTTGTTTAGCATGGAACAATCTGAAACCATTGCATGCATGTATACTAGATTTACAGATATTGTAAATGGTTTAAAAAGTCTTGGTAAGACATATACTAACTCAGAACTTGTTCGAAAATTCTTAGGTCACTACCAAGATCATGGGAAGCCAAAATGACAGCAATCCAAGAAGCAAAGGACCTCAACACTCTACCCTTAGAGGAGCTTCTAGGATCACTTATGACCCATGAGTTGACAATGAAGCAGCACGTAGAGGAGGACACAAAGAAGAAGAAAGTGATTGCCCTCAAAGCTGCAAAAGAAGAAGAGAGCAGCAGCGATGATGATGATGATGAAGAGACTGCTCTCTTAGCTAAAAAGTTTAAAAGATTCATGAGGAGAAAGAAACCCTTCCACAAGAAGAAATTTGGAGCAAAGTGGGAAGAGGGAAGGAGAAAAAGAACAAGGACAAGGACAAAGAAAAGAGAAAGACCCCTTGACTTGCTATGAGTGTAATAAACCGGGGCACTTTAGGAATGAATGTCCTAAATTAAAGAAAGCCTACAAAAAGAAAAAGAAGGCTTATGTGGCGACTTGGAGTGATAGCGAAGAATCTTCTTCCGAAGAAGAAGAACAAAAGGAAGTCGCAAATGTATGTTTTATGGCGGACGACAACGATGAGGTAAGTTCCGATAACCCTTGCGATGAGTTTGCATTTGATGAATTATTTGATGCTTTTAATGAACTTGTCGGCGATTTCAAGGTTTTGAAAAAGAAATACAAGCTTTTGAAAAAAAAAAATTAACTTTCATTAAAGAAAAGGAAGATCTTAATAATGAAGTTAAGAAACTTAAATCTGAAAATGAATTTTGGTAAAAGAAAAAGAATTAATTTTCAATGAAAATGATAAACTAAGAAAAGAGGTTGAAAAATATAAGAACATAGTTGATAAGTTTACCTTAAGCTCAACTAAACTGGACATGTTATTAAATAGTCAAAAAGCAGTTTTTGACAAAGCCGGATTAGGGTATAACACTTTTAGAAAACAAAAATCACTGAAAAATATTTTTGTGCGTGCTGGCCAAAGTAATTTTACATGCTTTAAATGTAATCAAAAAGGACATAAATCTTATGAATGTAAAATTCTAAAACCTAATAAAAACTTAAATATTAAAGGAAAGAAAATATGGGTTCCAAAAGGAACAGTTTTTATTGCTACTAACCATGAAGGACCCAAGAAAGCTTGGGTACCTAAACATAAAGTTTGATTTCATTGCAGGAATGTCTTGTGGCCAAGAGATCAAAGAGAAAGTGGTATCTTGATAGTGGCTGCTCAAGACATATGACGGGTGACAAAGAAGAATTCATCACCCTTGAAGAAAAGAAAGGAGGAGTTGTTACATTTGGGGATAATGGCAAAGGCCAATCTTGGGCCTTGGTAACATTCAAATAACTCCTCCACCTATATGAAATGTACTTTATGTTGATGGTTTAAAGCATAACTTAATTAGTATAAGTCAATTGTGCGACAAAGGTTTTAAAGTATCATTTGAATCTTCTTTATGCACAGTGTCTAATCCCATTGATAATAGCATTGTTTTTATTGGAAATAGAATGGCAATGTATACTTGATTGATCTAGACAAATTGTCTACTAATAATCATTGCTTAGTTGCTAATAATGCTAATATGAATGAGATTGGTTGGTTATGGCATCGAAGATTAGGTCATGCAAGCACACACCTAATTTCAAAACTAATTAGAATGGATTTAGTAAAAGGGCTACCTAAAATAGATTTTGAAAAAACAAAATATGTGATGCATGTCAGTTTGGAAAACAAACAAGAAGTTCTTTCAAATCTAAAAATGTTGTTTCAACTTCTAGGCCATTAGAGCTACTTCACATGGACCTTTTTGGACCAACTAGAACCACAAGTCTAGGAGGAAAGAAATATGGTCTTGTGATAGTAGATGATTACTCTAGATTCACTTGGGTAATATTTTTAGCTCACAAAGATGAGACTTTCTCGATATTCCTGAAATTCTTCAAGAAAGTAACAAATGAGAAAAACACTACCATAGTGTCTCTAAGAAGTGATCATGGAACTGAATTTGAAAATCACTTATTTGAAAGTTTTTGCAATGAAAATGGTATTAATCATAATTTTTCTGCACCAAGAACCCCTCAACAAAATGGAGTAGTTGAAAGGAAAAATAGAACTCTAGAAGACATGGCCCGTACCATGCTATGTGAAAGTAAACTCCCGAAATACTTTTGGGCGGAAGCTATTAACACAGCATGTTACATCCTAAATAGAGCATTAATAAGACCTATTTAAAGAAAACACCTTATGAATTATGGCATGATAGAAAACCAACATTAATATTTTCATGCATTTGGTTGTAAATGTTTTGTTCATAATAATGGTAAAAATAACTTAGGTAAATTTGATGCTAAATCTGATGAAGGAATATTCTTAGGATATTCAACAACTAGTAAAGCATATAGAGTATTTAACAAGGAAAACTTTAGTTGTTGAAGAATCCATTCATGTAGTTTTTGATGAATCTTTAGCAACTCAAGTTCCAAAAGATTGATGATGAGGAAGATACAAACATAATTGAAAAGATCTTGAAAAACTTAATATTGATGTATCTTCAGATCATGAGCAAGAAGCTAAAGATAATGATTCACCTAAGGATGATGATACTAATACTAATCATAATGATATAGATCTACCTAGAGATTGGAGATACGCTTATAGTCATCCCTAAGGAATTGATTATAGGTGATCCATCTCAAGGAATAAGAACTAGATCATCTATGAGAAATATTAGTAATCATCTTGCATTTGTATCACAAATTGAACCTAAAAACTATTGAAGAAGCTGAAAAAGATAATAATTGGATGTTAGCTATGCAAGAAGAATTAAATCAATTCACTAGAAATA
>UESW01002150.1:0-30868 GCA_900491605.1 Calamus simplicifolius
AGAATTCATTTTGAGCAATGTGTGCCATTTACTATATATATGCATGTGTCTAGTATTTACAAAGAGTATTTGATCTAGTGTGTAGAGTACGGCTTACACACAGAAGACTAGATCATCGGTTCTTTTGGAATACAAGTTTATTGTTCACAGTTTTAGATGGAATTGGACACACCATCAGTAGAACTGTAGCACAAATTTTTAGTAGGTCTGTCTTGACTACGGGGAATGGTTTATTCTAACTATTTGTGCTAGTACACTTTGTGTGTATTGAACAGGACCCAGTTGAGTTGATTATTTTATACTGACTTTATAAAATAATTTAGAACTCATGAATATTATGATTACTTATGCTCTTAATCTGAATTCTATTTCTAGACACGTGTATGTAGTGATTATTGCTTTGATTACACATAGAGTGAGATTCTATATGAGTCAATAAACTCAGTGGGTTGGGCAATAACATTATATATATGGTGAATATTAATAGTTGAAGGAATCCACGTCCTGTTAATTTGGATTGATGATATCCCCTTGAGAAAGCTTATAAGTTTTGATCGTATCAAATCTTGCAAGTGGATTTTGAATCCGATACATCAAATAAGTTAAGTGGATAAGTCTCAAGGATAATAACAGCCAATTAAATTATATTGTCAGTATTTAAATTTAATTGGTGGATATCTGTAATCTTAACGTGGGGAGATAATAAGTATTTAATATTAAGGCTCGAAAATATAAATTCGAATATGATTAGGAGTACAATTATAATTCTTTAGTGGAATGAATTATAATTTACGTAATTAAATCCTAACCCGGGATAGGATTAGGAGATTTAATTACGTGGGAAGTCCTTTTCATATTTGCCTATTGGTCCCTGTTGTAGCCCTATAAATACCCTCTCAATTGGTTGCTAGGGTTAACGCTTTTGAGAAAAAAGAAAAGCAAGAAACCCTAGGTCGGCCGAGAGAGATCCCACCATCTTGTGAGAGAAGAAGGTATTTCGGGAATACGGCGGAAGGCCAAAAGGTTGAGGTCGAGCAATCAAATCAAGTGTTCCAGCGTTCAAGTCTGAAGGTATAATCTTATACTCATAGATTAGAACGGTAAAAGATTTTTGTATTACTCATATACGCTATAGCCGTGATCTTGGGGGTATTCCGCGCTCCCCAACAGTGGTATCAGAGCCACGGCTGATACTGTATATGAATAATGCGGCCATGTTCTCCATTAATCGGAATATGCATGCGTGGGATGGATCGTGCTTGCTGCTAATGTTATTTTGCAGGTTTCTATCCTGTTATTATGGTCACATGAATGTATGTGTTCTGATTTAATATTGCTTAGATCTGTTTTGTGAACTCCGGTTTTAAGGAGGCTAGGATCATTGTAATATTTTATAGCATGTATGCTCCGGTTTTTTGAGAGCTTTGTGATTGTAAATACGTAGCATGTGAACTCCTATATGGAGGCATAGGATTTTTGTAATCTGGTGCGGCTCCATGGAGGAAGATGACCTGCTGCACGTTGCAGGATATGATTCTGAGATGAATCGGATAAGATATGATTCTAAGATGAATCGGATAAGATATGATTCTAAGAATTGAAGATATGATTACGGATGAAGATAGGATTCTAAGAGAATCCTTGCAGATAGGATTTTGCAGATTCCTTGCAGATAAGGGAAATCCGTTGCAGATAAGATTTCAAGGAAATCCGTTTATGCGAAGCGGCAAATCGTCGAGCAAAGTAGCAATCATGGTGCGACAGAGATCTTCATCTGCGTGGAGAATTTTGACCATAATAACAGGGATTTTATTTATCTTGTTTATATTGGTTATGTTGCATACTTGCTTGATTGTTTATCCTTTTGTTCTTATGTCTATAACTAGGAGAACATGGTTAATTGGATAATCACTTGCTGTTTGTGTTTATAAGATAATCAAACACAAGTTTATAACCCTCAAAATATTGTTTAAATAACTAAGTGGGAGAGGGAATTAATCACATTTAAATCCCATGGTCCCATCACTTGTTTATTGGTGAGGTAGTTAATTTCACGTGTTAGCATTAGTGCTTTCCTCCCCATAGGATGAAATTGATTGCCAGCTCACCAAGAATAATCCCTGGTAGTTGTTAATGTTGGATTACCTCTCCATCTGAGGGATCCACCATGGGACAATGGATCTAGCATTGAGTGATGGTATACACTTAGGTATAAATATTGGTATCCTCCCCATCGGAGTCACTACAAATATTTATATGACCAAAGTTAGCCAGCTAATTAATTTTACTTGGTATGTTACCTTTTACCTAGATAGTAAAATTAATAGGTTTTATCTGTCTAGATAAATGATGAGTAGTAGACGTCCTCCCATCGAGGCATACTATTCAAAATGTACTAGGCTGCTGGCGAATTCTATTATTATGTAGTGGTTGAGGGGCCCTACTTATAATTTTGAATTTAAAGTTTATTGCTCATTATATCTTATTTGATGTATGAATGATTCTCAGGATTAAAATGTCTTCTTTCAATCCACTTGCTGTGATACTCAAAGAAAACAAATTGACTGGTCCTAATTACATTGATTGGAAAAGAAACCTGGATATAGTGTTAACTGCAGAAGGGTACAAGTATGTGCTCACTCAGGTCTGTCCCGCAGAGCCCGGTGAAGGGGCTTCAGATCAGGAGTCCCAAGCTTACCGTAAGTGGGTTAAGGCTGATGAGATGGCGCGGTGTTACATATTGGCATCTATGTCAAATGTTCTGCAACATCAGCATCAATCTATGCCCTCTGCCTATGACATGATGTTCAACCTCAAAGAAATGTTTGGGGATCAGAGTCGTGCAGCTAGGCAGACTGCGATGAAAGAACTGATGAACACTAATATGGCTGAAGGAACTCCTGTCAGGGATCATGTTCTAAAGATGATTAGCCTTCTGAACGAACTGGAGATCCTTGGAGCGGAGATGGATGGGGAAACCCAAGTTGATATCATTCTCCAGTCCCTACCTGATTCTTTAAGCAGTTCTGCCTAAATTACACTATGAACAAAATGAATTTTTCATTGGCAGAGCTACTTAAAGAACTTCAGGTAGCAGAGAGTTTCATAATGAAGCCTGCAGTTGCTATGGTTACTGAAAAAGGTTCTTCTTCGAAGTCTCATGCTAAGAAGAAGAAAAAGGTTCAGAAAAAGAAACAGCATCATGCCCCACAGCCCAATGGGGAAATAAAAAAGAAGGGAAAGTGCTTCGTCTGCAAGCAGCCAGGTCACTGGAAGCAGCAATGTCCAGTTTGGCTTGCCAGGAAAGGCTAGAGGTATATCTCATTCACTTGTAGTTGAAACTTGTTTAGTGCTGTTATCTACTAGTGGCTGGTGTGTAGATACGGGAGCCACTAATCATGTTTGCAATTCTTTGCAGGGGTTCCAGCAGACCCGGCAGCTAAGTGATGGAGAGATTTACATATTTCTGGGAGATGGCACGAGAGTGTCAGTAGTTGCAGTGGGAGATTTTAGCTTTTCTTTTAGTAGAAATAGGATTTTAATATTAAAAGACTGTTTATTTGTACCTTCAATTAGAAGGAATTTAATTTCAGTTTCTAAGTTGGTTGATGATGGATATTCAGTTTATTTTAATGACTCCGTTGTTATTAAGAAAAATAAACATTTTATCTGTTCTGGTACATTGGTGGATGGTCTTTATATTATTAATCCTGTTTCTCCTACTGTGCAACTAAATGAAGTGAATAACAATAATAGACCATGTAAGAGAAAACATCCTTCTGAAATGAATCAAACTTATCTTTGGCACTTGCGCCTAGGTCATATAAATCTAAGACGGATTTCTAGACTGGTTCAAGATGGACCATTAGGTTCATTGGAAGTAGAGGCACTACCGGTCTGTGAATCTTGCTTAGAAGGAAAAATGACCAAGCGGCCATTCTCGGCCAAAGGCAATAGAGCTAAGGAGATATTAGAATTGGTTCACTCTGATTTGTGTGGCCCAATGAACGTCCAAGCTAGAGGTGGTTTTGAGTACTTTGTCACTTTTATTGATGATTACTCAAGATATGGGTATATTTATCTGATGCGCCGTAAGTCTGAATGCTTTGAAAAATTTAAAATTTTTAAGGCAGAAACGGAGAACCGTCATGGTAAAAATATCAAGACACTACGATCCGATCGTGGTGGCGAGTACCTCTTAGGGGAGTTCACAGATTACTTATTAGATGCTGGGATTGAATCCCAGTTGTCTGCACCTAGAACGCCACAGCAGAATGGTGTAGCTGAAAGAAGGAATAGGACTCTTATGGATATGGTTAGATCTATGATGAGTTATTCAGACTTACCTATTTCGTTTTGGGGATATGCATTAGAGACCGCTGCATATATTCTTAACTTGGTACCATCTAAGTCAGTACCTAAGACACCCACAGAACTGTGGACTGGGCGCAAGCCTAGTCTAAGACATGTTCGGGTTTGGGGTTGTCCAGCACATGTACTAAAAGGTAAACCAGATAAGTTGGAATCAAGGACAGATGTATGCTTCTTTGTTGGATATCCTAAAGGAACAAAAGGTGGTTTATTTTATTGTCCTAAGGATCAGAAGGTCATTGTTAGCACCAATGCCCGATTCTTGGAGGAGGACTATATTATAGACCACAAACCCAGAAGTAAAATTGCTCTAGAAGAGTTGAGAGGCGATAAAACTAGACAGGCTCCTTTAATACCAATAGTACAAGCAGAAACACCACAAGAAAGTAGGTTCCCAAACTTCCCAATAACTATTCGTAGTGGGAGAAGTATAGTAACACGAACTGACCCTGAACTGATACAAAAGGATACCATTAATGCACCAGTTTCAGAACCAGTGCAGGTTGATGGAGCACAAGGATCAGAGTCAGATCGTATTACTACTAGCACATACAATCAGGTTGTGCCTCGTCGTAGTGGGAGGGTTGTAAATACACCTAAACGGTATACGTTCCTTGGAGAGTCATATGACAGAATCTCTGATGAACTGGATACTGAACCCAGTAGCTACAATGAAGCATTACAGGATAAAGATGCAACTCTTTGGCAAAATGCTATGAAATCAGAGATAGAGTCTATGCACTTTAATCAGGTCTGGGATCTTGTAGAACCACCCGAGGGAGTAAAACCCATCGGATGCAAGTGGATCTATAAGAAGAAGAGAGGAGCAGACGGGAAGGTGGAAACCTTCAAGGCTAGGCTAGTTGCAAAAGGTTTTACTCAGAAAGAAGGGATCGACTATGAGGAAACCTTTTCACCAGTAGCTATGCTTAAGTCTATCCGGATTCTCTTATCCATTGCAGCTCATTTCGATTACGAAGTTTGGCAAATGGATGTCAAGACAGCTTTCCTTAATGGAAATCTTGACGAATGCATTTACATGATGCAACCAGACGGTTTTATAGTAAAAGGCCAGGAGCACTTGGTGTGCAAGCTTAAGAGGTCCATTTATGGACTTAAGCAGGCATCTAGATCTTGGAATACTCGTTTTGATCAAGCTATTAAATCTTATGGTTTTGATCAAAGTCCTGACGAGTCATGTGTGTACAAGAAGCGTGATGGAAAAACTTTGGTGTTTCTGGTGCTATATGTGGATGACATCTTACTTATTGGAAACGATATGGGAGTGTTATCTTCGGTCAAGGTATGGTTATCTGGACAATTTGATATGAAGGACTTGGGAGAAGCAAGTCACATCCTAGGGATCAAGCTTTTGCGAGATCGCAAGCAAAGGATGATATGCTTATCTCAAGCCACTTATATCGATAAAATTCTCACCCGTTTTGGTATGCATAATTCCAAGAAAGGATTTCTTCCTTTCAGGCATGGAATTTCTCTATCTAAGGATCAGTGTCCTAAGACACCTGATGAGATAGAAAGTATGAAGGCAGTTCCTTATGCTTCTGCAGTAGGAAGCCTAATGTATGCTATGCTATGTACTAGACCTGATATCTGTTTTGCCGTAGGCATGGTTAGCAGATTTCAGTCTAACCCTGGGCGAGAACATTGGACTGCAGTAAAACATATAATTAAGTACCTGAAAAGGACTAAAGATTATATGTTAGTTTACCAAGCAGATAGTCTTGTGCCTATAGGATATACAGATTCGGACTTCCAATCAGATAATGAATCTAGGAAATCAACCTCGGGATATGTGTTTACTTTGGGTGGTGGAGCAATTAGCTGGAGGAGTGTGAAGCAGACTTGTGTTGCTGACTCTACCATGGAAGCTGAGTATGTGGCTGCATCTGAAGCTGCAAAAGAGGCTGTTTGGCTAAGAAACTTTCTTTTGGATCTTAGTGTGATACCTTCAGTGCAATTACCTATTACACTTTATTGTGATAATAGTGGGGCAGTTGCTAATTCGAAGGAACCCAGGACCCATAAGAAATCTAAACACATTGAGCGTAAGTATCACCTGATACGTGACATCGTGCAAAGAGGTGACGTGCTGGTGACCAAGGTTACATCTGAGGACAACCTGGCAGATCCTTTTACAAAGAGTTTAACTTCAAAAGTTTTTGATAGACATGTAGAGGGCATGGGAGTTAGATGTGTACAAGCATTGCTTTGAGTCTAAGTGGGAGATTGATAGAGATATAGACTAAAAGATATGCTTTATGTCTTTACATTTTTAATGAGAATTCATTTTGAGCAATGTGTGCCATTTACTATATATATGTGTGTGTCTAGTATTTCAAAGAGTATTTGATCTAGTGTGTAGAGTACGGCTTACACACAGAAGACTAGATCATCGGTTCTTTTGGAATACAAGTTTATTGTTCACAGTTTTAGATGGAATTGGACACACCATCAGTAGAACTGTAGCACAAATTTAGTAGGTCTGTCTTGACTACGGGGAATGGTTTATTCTAACTATTTGTGCTAGTACACTTTGTGTGTATTGAACAGGACCCAGTTGAGTTGATTATTTTATACTGACTTTATAAAATAATTTAGAACTCATGAATATTATGATTACTTATGCTCTTAATCTGAATTCTATTTCTAGACACGTGTATGTAGTGATTATTGCTTTGATTACACATAGAGTGAGATTCTATATGAGTCAATAAACTCAGTGGGTTGGGCAATAACATTATGTATATGGTGAATATTAATAGTTGAAGGAATCCACGTCCGTTAATTTGGACTGATGATATCCCCTTGAGAAAGCTTATAAGTTTTGATCGTATCAAATCTTGCAAGTGGATTTTGAATCCGATACGTCAAATAAGTTAAGTGGATAAGTCTCAAGGATAATAACAGCCAATTAAATTATATTGTCAGTATTTAAATTTAATTGGTGGATATCTGTAATCTTAACGTGGGGAGATAATAAGTATTTAATATTAAGGCTCGAAAATATAAATTCGAATATGATTAGGAGTACAATTATAATTCTTTAGTGGAATGAATTATAATTTACGTAATTAAATCCTAACCCGGGATAGGATTAGGAGATTTAATTACGTGGGAAGTCCTTTTCATATTTGCCTATTTGGTCCCTGTTGTAGCCCTATAAATACCCTCTCAATTGGTTGCTAGGGTTAACGCTTTTGAGAAAAAAGAAAAGCAAGAAACCCTAGGTCGGCCGAGAGAGATCCCACCATCTTGTGAGAGAAGAAGGTATTTCGGGAATACGGCGGAAGGCCAAAAGGTTGAGGTCGAGCAATCAAATCAAGTGTTCCAGCGTTCAAGTCTGAAGGTATAATCTTATACTCATAGATTAGAACGGTAAAAGATTTTTGCATTACTCATATACGCTATAGCCGTGATCTTGGGGGTATTCCGCGCTCTCCAACAGCATTGTCCACCATGGAAGCAGAGTTCGTGGCATTGTCAGCAGCAGCACAAGAGGGAGTTTGGCTTAAGAGATTTTTGGATCATTTAAGTGTTGTTGAGCATACTGCAAGCTCATTGTTAGTCAATTGTGATAGCCAAGCAGCAATAGCATACACTAAGGATCCTAAATATCATGGCAAGACCAAACATATAGATACCAAGTATAACTTTGTTAAAGACATGGTAGCACGGAAAGATGTGAACTTGAAGTAATATCTATGCATAGTATGATAGCAGATCCTATGACGAAGCCAATTCCTAGAGATGTTTTCATTGGTCATGTAAAATCTCTAGGACTGCGTAGATGCTGATTACTAAATATTGTAATTTCCCTAAATGTTCACATTTGAATAAGATTGTTATTTCATTGTTAATGCCTATGATATTTTTATTTATGCATATTAATACTTAGTGTATTATGACGAGAAAGTATGTCGGACAGATAAGATTATTCCACTCACACGGGTAATCGCCTCTATTTACTGTGTGATAAATAGAGATGAGATAATTTTTAGACTTATTATCTAGGTGATAATCGAGAGCTCAAGTTTAAAATATAAATGTTACCTTAGCTAAGTGCTAAGATGAGGACATAACATTTACTATGTCCGAAAGTAAAATAACCCACATATTTTACTTTATCTGTTTTTTGATGCCAGATGTGAGTTCTAATGGATTATTTAGAAGAGTAGATACGTGAACTCGAGTTTAGACATTAGGCATGTCTGAACTATCATCTGTACGGTATTGAAAGTAAAGACATACGCTCCACGGGAAAGGAGTTAATACCGTAATACGTATTTCATACTACGTATGCATAAGATGACCGATATGAGTGGCACAAGTTTTTGATCTCAACTTTATGCCGTTTGAGACTCTAGAGGATATGAGTTCCTCAAATGGTGCCTTCACGACTCTAACTTATTCTCAAAGTTTCTATTCAGAGTTCGCTATCTTAGAATGTTGCCAATGGTCATGAATGATTCGATCTAATAGGGCATTTCTAGAAAAGCGAGCTGGACTGAAATAGAGGTTTAAGGAAAGAGGAAGATCAATTTTATTATGATGTCACATTCTATTTTGTATTCACAGGTCGACCAATTATGATTTTAAGTAAATCATAGTTGTGAATACAATATACAGATACTAAAAGAGATCAAAGAAGATATAAATGTGACTGATTGATCTAAGGGACTGCATATTATATCTACTCGGAAAATGTTGTACCAATTTTGAGCTGCTATGTATTCCTAACAGATGCATCGCAATGAGCTCTTGAAGTATGCTGGTCGCACAGATTATTTGCTTGTATGAATATCGCAAAGAAGAATGAGTTAATGTTTAGCCCACCATGTGCGAGTGGGAGATGATGGTTTTTTATTATTGAATTTTGGGCCACCCATGATGGGCTAACCCAGCCCATGAAAGAAATAACTTCACTTGGCAGTTATTCTTTAAAAACAAAATCGAGAAGAGTGCTTCATCGTGGGGAAGCAGTTGCTCTTCTTCCTTATTCATCATCGAAAAACATTCTCACAGAAAGGTCAGCAATCTGTGGATTGTCTTCTTTCGAGGCAGCAATAAGTGCATTTAATCTGTGGCAAAAGAGGTATATTCGTTTTGTATAATATACTTTGAACGATCGGTGATTCATGCGTAGAATGGGCACATTTTTCCGCAATTTTCGTTTTATATTTAGGAATTTGTTTTCATCACCTTCTGTTGGCCCAGATGGCAACCCAAGAGGGGGGGGGGTGAATTGGGTTCTTAAAAATTTAAGTCTTTTTAACTTTAGTTGATTAGTTAGCAAGATGTGCAAGTGAGAGGCTAACTTAAATCAATACACAAGCAAATAAAGAGAGATAGAGAGAGAGAAATATAGCACGGCAAACACAAGATAATTTTATAGTGGTTCGGTGCAACCAACACCTACGTCCACTCCCAAGATTCACTTGGGTCCACACTATAATCTCTTAGATTACAGCCGAGTTGTTTTCCAAGCTCACAACTCAAACTTGTTGTTTTCCGGGTGCACAACGAACCCAGCCGGTTTTACTCGGGCTTACCAGCACAAAACCCTACACGTTGTTTTTCACGGGCTCACAACTAACCCAACACAAGCACTCCGGCTTGCAACGAGGTATAATAACCTCCACTGATTCAATCCACTGATTGAATCAGCAAACAAAAATAACAGAGTTTAAATATGAAATGCTCCCCTTGAGCAAATATACAAATAAGTATAAAAAGGGTTAGAAAAGCCTGATAAGATTGCAGATGGTTGTGGCTTTGGCTTTCTTCCTTCTCCTCTTTAACTCCTCTTGAAGTATTGAATCAGGCCTCAGCAAGATTCTTGACCGTTTGAAAACTTTGGAGTTGAGATGAAGCTTTTTCTCCTTTTGAATGTTGAAAATCCTTCGATTTGATCTTTGAAAAGCTTTGGATTTTCTTTTGACTCTTGTGGATTGATGATCTGGAGCAGACGAAACTTCCTCTTTGATTTCACTCCTTTTGAATCACTCTATTTTGAACTAGAAGATTTTTCCAATAAAGCTCTGTTTTTCCCTCTTTTTGAAAGATATTCTTTTCTCTCTTTTTGATTTTCTCTTTCTTTGATTTGAAAAGAGCTCCTCTATTTATAGATTCTGCAAAAATATATCCGTTAGAGACAAAGAAAAATAGCCGTTATTTGAAAATCTTACCGTTGGAGCTGATGTGTCATCGTGAAAAATCGCCCAGATTTCGCGGAGTCGACTCGAGCTTTGTGGGAGTCGGCTCGAAGTCGATTCCAGAAACGGGGTCGACTCGCGGTGTCGGGGGGTCGACTCGTGGGGAGTCGACTCGAGAAGTGCTCAAAAATGAGCCTTCTGCCGTCTGAGTCGAGTCGGCTCGCACAGTCAGGAGTCGGCTCGCGAAGGTCAGGGGTCGACTCTTGAAAACTCAAGGGTCGACTCGAGACAAATCAGAAAAGGAGTCGACTCGGAAACCCTTGAGTCGGCTCGGGAGCGTATCAAAAATCAGAAATTTTCTGATAGACTTTAAAACTCGTCCCAAATAAATTTAAATATAAATGTGACTTGAATACATTAAATATGACATTAAGCATGGATTCAAGACATTTTCAAGATTGAATTATAATGTGTAAAAATTCCTTTTTGAAATCTTTTAAGCATAGAGCTTGAAACTTCTTTTCAATTGATTCAAAACTCATTAATTTAACCATTGAGAGTCCATTCCTTTCAATTTGAATAAGCTCAAGGTTTTTGATAAATAAACTCATTGTTTCTTTAATACTCATGGCTTTTGGAAATCATCAAAATCAATAAAGTTGGGGCAATTATGTTTCAATAATTTCTCAACAATCTCCCCCTTTTTGATGATGACAAAAACATTGAGTATATGCATTATAAAATTAAAAAATTTATGATACCAAAATCAACTTTTGTGTTCATGGAAAGGCTCCCCCTCAATGAGGTAGCTCCCCCTATGAACCTCAATTTTATAATTCATTCAAAATTTTTCAAATTCAAAAACTTAAGCATTTTCTTTATGAAATTCAATTTATCTCTTCCCCTTATGAAAATTAAACATTAATTGAATGCATATACGATTAATATAAAATCTCTCCCCCTTTTTTGTAATCAACAAAAAGGTTAGGAAGCATCAATAAATTCTTTATTTTTTCATCTAAGTTATCAATTGAATAATCATTCAAAATTCAAGGATACACACAAAGTACATCAAACTATTACTTCAAATGAACATAACTTTTCTCATTACATTCAAAGTATTGATTACATCAAAATTACATAAAAAATTAAAAGTTTTTCTAGTAATTCTATTCAATGATCAACAATCTTTCATTCCTTCAATTGAAGTCTAACATAATCTTTGAGCTTTTATCAACAAAGTCAAGCAGATGTAATTTTATCTGAAGCTCGGCGTTGCAAATATGTCTCTGATCACCGCAGATATCCTTAAGTTCTTCAAAGATATTCTTTAAGTCTTCACTTAAGGAGCTTAATGAACTGAGAGTAGACTCAATCGATGAACCCGATCAAAGTGAATAAGTCTTCTTTTAAATTCATAACTTTTCTCAAATTCTTCTTTCAGTCTTTTTCATCTCCTTATCTCAAATTTGAAAATAGATCTAAGTTGACATAACTGCTCATCTGAAAATCTACAGAAGAAGATGAAGCTGAGCAGGAGAATAGCATGCTAGGGGCAGAGCAGGTCAGCAACAGAAGCCTCGAGGCTCAGCTGATGAATGTCTTCAACTCTGTCCTCAGCTCTAACTCTTCTTGTTTTTCTTCCCCAATTTCCATTCCTTTCAAAAGCCCATGCGATGAATAGTGCCCAATGAATAAAAATCAGTATGTCTTAAATTCCTTTTTGGCTCACTATCACTAAATACAATCCTTGGCTTCTGAATAACTTGTAAGATCATGCCATAGGGAAGACAGATTTCTTTTTCCCCCACAATCAGCTATATACCATAATATCATGGGTAGATTGATTGGCTTGCCTGAAACTACAGCATCCATAACAAAGATATCCCTCTCAGACACATAGTCAAACGGCCTGTCTTAGGGAAAAGAATCCTGCTGCAGATGTTGTGAAGCAATCTTAAGTCCAGTGGCAGCTGATTGGCAAAACTTCTTCAAATCCCTCAAAATTTCTATTCAATAATCTGTGAGGGCTGGTGATCTCCTCTGGGTCAAAAGTGGAAGGTCCAGATAGGGGTAAGTCCAATAATCTAGAAGAATATGGCAGTGACATTCAAACCAATCCTCTAACCTGACTAAACCATTGTCCCTCTAGTCAAATTCTTGTAAAACTCTTTAACTAAGCTGGGTATGTGGGACAGTCTAAGGAGCATATTTTCAAATCCCATTCCAACTGTGACCCTACAAAATCCCTCTTCTCAAACAAATCAAAATCAAACTTCCTTCCTGTAGTAATGACTCTACTCGCAAGGTGATCTACCTGAAGTAGTGGCAGTAGGAGCAGGCGAATCGTCGGAGAAGAGAGGAAGAGTCCGGAGTCGGCTCGCGACGGGTCGACGCACGGTCTTCTTCCTTTCATCCCGGCACCACTACTAGCTCCACGGGTTTTGGGGCCATTGATCTGAAGGATGGTTAATCAAGGTTTTTTGGAAGGTTTGGAAGGGTTTGGGAGTTTTGGAGAGGTTTGGAATGATTTGAAGATGAATGATCGATGGGTCGACTCGTGCCCTAATAATCGATGGGACCACGTCGAGTCGACTCGCGCAAAGCGTAGAGTCGGCTCGGTAGTCACAGAGCACAGACCGATCTCGAGTCGACTCGCTCAGAGAAGGGGTCGACTCCTGAGTTTCAGCAGAAACTCGAGTCGACTCCGATACTCTCGAGTCGGCTCCGAACCATTTCAGAGTAAAAAATTAAATTCAGAGTGTCTGAAATGAACCGGAATTTGATCTTTGAGTATGATTAAAAATCATGGATTTTGATAGATCAAATTGATATGAGTTCTAGATAAAATTTCCTTAAGATTTTGAGAAATTGAAAGAACTCTAGATATATTTCCTTAGAGGTTTCAAAATCTATTCCAAAAGGGTTACAAATTCCTAACTCTCCTCTAAGATAACAAAATCTTTCTTCGCTTAAAGGTTTTGTAAAGATGTCAGCTAGTTGTTCTTCAGTGTTTACATAATCTAAACAAATTTCATCATTAGCTACATGTTCCCTTATAAAATGATATCTAATTTCTATGTGTTTTGTCCTTGAGTGTTGAATCGGATTTTTAGTTAAATTGATTGCGCTAGTGTTATCACATCTTATGGGTGTTTTATCAAGTGTGATACCATAGTCTTCAAGTTGTCGCTTAATCCATAGGATTTGCGCACAGCAACTTCCAGCTGCTACATATTCAGCTTCAGTAGTTGATAATGCAACTGAATTTTGCTTTTTGCTAAACCATGTGATTAAGTTACTTCCTAAGAAATGGCATGCACCACTTGTGCTTTTTCTATCTAGTTTACATCCAGCATAATCAGAATCCGAATATGCAATTAGGTTTAATGTTGAGTCTCTAGAATACCATAAACCTACATTTTTCGTTCCATTTAGATATCTTAAAATTCTTTTAACAGCTATTAAATGTGATTCTTTAGGTTCAGATTGAAATCTAGCACATAAACATACTGAAAACATAATATCTGGTCTACTTGCTGTTAAATAAAGAAGGGATCCGATAATACCTCGATAATACTTTTGATCAACCTTTTACCTTCTTCATCTTTGTCCAGCTTGCATGAAGGACTCATTGGAGTTCCGAGGGGTTTCATTGTTTCCATACCAAACTTTTTGAGTAGTTCTCTTGTGTATTTGGTTTGGTTGATAAAGATTCCCTCCTTGCATTGTTTGATTTGGAGTCCAAGGAAGAAGTTGAGTTCTCCCATCATGCTCATCTCGAATTCTCCCTGCATCAACTTTGCAAATTCTTGACAAAGAGAATCGTTAGTAGCACCAAAAATAATGTCATCTACGTATATTTGTACTACAAGTAAATCTTTACTTTTTCTTTTCAAAAAGTTTTATCAACATTTCCTCTTGTAAAATCATTTTCTATTAAGAATTTACTTAACCTATCATACCAAGCTCTAGGTGCTTGTTTCAAACCATATAAAGCTTTGTGCAATTTAAAAACGTGATTTGAAAATTCATGATCTTCAAAACCTGGTGGTTGTTCTACATAAACTTCTTCATTTATAAATCCATTTAAAAATGCGCTTTTAACATCCATTTGAAATAAGTTAAAATTCATATGACATGCAAATGCAAGTAATAATCTAATGGCTTCTAATCTAGCTACAGGTGCAAAGGTTTCATCAAAATCAATACCTTCCTCTTGATTATATCCTTTAGCAACCAATCTAGCTTTGTTTCTAATTACTATGCCATTTTCATCTAGTTTATTTCTAAAAACCCATTTTGATCCTATTACTGAATGATTTTTAGGTCTTTCAACTAAAGTCCAAACATTATTTCTAGTAAATTGATTTAGTTCTTCTTGCATTGCTAACATCCAATTATTATCTTTTCGGCTTCTTCAATAGTTTTAGGTTCTATTTGTGAGACAAATGCAAGATGATTACTAATATTTCTCATAATGATCTAGTTCTTATTCCTTGAGATGGATCACCTATAATCAATTCCTTAGGATGACTATAAGCATATCTCCAATCTCTTGGAAGATCTATATCATTATGATCATATTACATCATCGTCCTTATGTGAATCATCATCTTTAGCCTCTTGTTCATGATCAGAAGATACTTCAATATTAAGTTTTTCAAGATCTTTTTCAATTATGTTTGTATCTTCCTCATCATCAATCTTTTCAGATCCAGTTGCTAAAGATTCATCAAAACTACATGTATGGATTCTTCTACTATTAAGGTTTTCTTGTTAAAGATTCTATATGCCTTACTAGTTGTTGAATAACCTAGAAAAATTCCTTCATCAGATTTAGCATCAAATTTTCCTAAGTTGTTTTTACCATTATTATGAATGAAACATTTACATCCAAATGCATGAAAGTATTTTATATTTGGTTTTCTTTCATTCCATAATTCATAAGGTGTTTTCTTTAATATTGGTCTTATTAAAGCTCTATTTAAGATGTAACATGCTGTGTTAATTGCTTCCGCCCAAAAATACTTTGGTAAGTTGCTTTCGCATAGCATGGTACGGGCCATGTCTTCTAGAGTTCTATTTTTTCTTTCAACTACACCGTTTTGTTGTGGAGTCCTAGGGGCTGAAAAGTTATGATTAATTCCATTTTCAGAACAAAAACTTTCAAATAAGTGATTTTCAAATTCAGTTCCATGATCACTTCTTAGAGACACTATGGTAGTGTTTTTCTCATTTGTGACTTTCTTGAAGAATTTCAGAAATATCGAGAAAGTCTCATCTTTGTGAGCTAAAAACATACCCAAGTATATCTAGAGTAATCATCTACAATCACTAGACCATATTTCTTTCCTCCTAGACTTGTGGTTCTAGTTGGTCCGAAAAGATCCATGTGAAGTAGCTCTAGAGCCCTAGAAGTTGAAACAATGTTTTTAGATTTGAAAGAACTTCTAGTTTGTTTTCCAAATTGACATGCATCACAGATTTTGTTATTTTCAAAATCTAACTTAGGTAAACCTTTAACTAAATCCATTTAATTAGTTTTGAAATAAGGTGTGTGCTTGCATGACCTAATCTACGATGCCACAACCAACTAATATCATTTATGTTAGCATTGTCAGCAATTAGGCAATGATACTTTCAGATAATTTGTCTAAGTCAACTAAGTACACATTGCCATGTCTATAACCAGTAAAAACAATGCTATCATTAATGGAATCAGATACTATGCAAATAGAAGATTTAAATGAAACATTAAAGTTCTTATCACATAGTTGGCTTATACTAATTAAATTGTGCTTTAAACCATCAACATAAAGTACATTATCAATAAATATAGATGGAGTTATGCGAACTTTACCAAGGCCCATAATTTGACCTTTACCGTTATCGCCAAACGTCACAACTCCACCTTTCTTTTCTTCTAGGGTGATGAATTCCTCTTTGTCACCCGTCATATGTCTTGAGCAGCCACTATCAAGATACCACTTTTTCTTTGATCTTTTGGCTACAAGACATTCCTGCAATATAATCAAACTTTATGTTTAGGTACCCAAGCTTTCTTGGGTCCTTCATGGTTAGTAGCAACAAAAATTGTTCCTTTCGGAACCCATATTTTCTTTGCTTTAACATTTAACTTGTTGTTATTATTTAATGTTTTGCATTCAAATGATTTATGACCTTTTTCATTGCATTTAAAACAAGTTATATTACTTTGATTGGCTTTTACAAAAATATTCTTTAAAGATTTTTGTTTCCTATACGTATTATAACCTAGGCCAGCTTTATCGAAAACAGCTTTTTGATTATCTAAAATCATGTTAAGTTTAGTTGAACTTAAGGTGAATTTCTCAACAATGTCTTTATATTTTTAACATCTTTCTTAAGAATCATTTTCTTTAACTTGCTGTTCTTTTTCTAAAGCTAAGTTTCTAATTGATCTTTTAAATCTTTTGTTGAGTTTTTAGTTTCAGATTTCAACAAATCTATTTCTTGATTAAATTATCTCTTTCTTTGCTAAGTTCTTCTTTTTCATTAGTTAAGTTCTTAACTTCTAAAGCTAATTCATTTTTACTTTTAGCTAAGCTAATATTGTCATTTTTCAAAAACTTATACTTCTTTTTCAAAGATTTAAAATCAATCATAAGTTCATTGAAAGCCTCAAACATTTCATCAAATGTAAATTCATCATTTGAGTTTTCAGAACTTACCTCATTGTCGTTGTCGTCGTTGTTGGCCATGAAGCAGATATTGGCAACTTCCTTTTGTTCTTCTTCTTCGGAAGAAGATTCATCAGACCATGTTGCCATGTATGCTTTCTTCTTTTTCTTGTAGGCCTTTTTCAGCAAAGGACAATCATATCTAAAGTGCCCTGGCTTTTTACACTCATAACATACTAAGGGCTCTTTCTCTTTTTCTTTCTCCTTGTTTTTCTTATCTTTTTCTCCATCAATTCTTGCTCCAAATTTCTTTTTATGGAAGGGCCTTTTTCTCATAAACTTTCTGAATTTTTGGCCAAGAGAGCAGTTTCATCATCATCATCATCATTCATTCACTGCTGCTCTCTTCCATTTCTGCAGTTTGAGGGCAAGTGGTTTTCTTCTTTTTGTTTCCTCCTCAACATGCTGCTTCATTGTCAGCTCGTGGGTCATTAGGATCCTAGAAGCTCCTCTAAAGGTAATGCATTGAGGTCCTTTGCTTCTTGGATAGCAGTGACTTTCGCTTCCCACGATCTTGGTAGTGACCTAAGAATTTTGCGCACAAGGTCAGCATTAGAATAAATTTACCAAGACTTTTAAACCATTCACAATATCAGTGAATCTAGTGAACATGCATGTGATGGTTTCAGTTTGTTCCATTGTAAACAATTCATATTTATGAACCAAAATGTTTATTTTTGATTCCTTAACTTGGTTTGTTCCTTCATGTGTTATTTCCAACCTATCCCAAATTTCTTTTGCGGAATTACATGTTGAGATTCGGTTGAATTCATTAGAGTCTAAGGAACAATATAAAATGTTAATGGCTTTAGCATTTAATTGAGCCATTCTCCTATCATTATCATTCCAATCCCTTTCGGGCTTAGGAACAATAGTGCCATCAATAAGTGTGTGGGTGTACTAGGTCCATTTTATTACTCCCCACAATTCATAGTCAGAAGCTTGAATGAATATTCTCATTCTAGCTTTCCAATATGAATAGTTGGTTCCATTAAATAAAGGAGGTCGATTCGTAGAATGACCTTCAGCAAAACATGAACCACTTTGTGTTGCCATAAGGATCTTTAGCCCTTGATCGTGAGATCAAATTCTAAATGAGCACTTGCTCTGATACCAATTGTTGGCCCAGATGGCAACCCAAGAGGGGGGGGGTGAATTGGGTTCTTAAAAATTTAAGTCTTTTTAACTTTAGTTGATTAGTTAGCAAGATGTGCAAGTGAGAGGCTAACTAAATCAATACACAAGCAAATAAAGAGAGATAGAGAGAGAGAAATATAGCACGGCAAACACAAGATAATTTTATAGTGGTTCGGTGCAACCAACACCTACGTCCACTCCCAAGATTCACTTGGGTCCACACTATAATCTCTTAGATTACAGCCGAGTTGTTTTCCAAGCTCACAACTCAAACTTGTTGTTTTCCGGGTGCACAACGAACCCAGCCGGTTTTACTCGGGCTTACCAGCACAAAACCCTACACGTTGTTTTTCACGGGCTCACAACTAACCCAACACAAGCACTCCGCTTGCAACGAGGTATAATAACCTCCACTGATTCAATCCACTGATTGAATCAGCAAACAATAAATAACAGAGTTTAAATAATGAAATGCTCCCCTTGAGCAAATATACAAATAAGTATAAAAAAGGTTAGAAAAGCCTGATAAGATTGCAGATGGTTGTGGCTTTGGCTTTCTTCCTTCTCCTCTTTAACTCCTCTTGAAGTGTTGAATCAGGCCTCAGCAAGATTCTTGACCGTTTGAAAACTTTGGAGTTGAGATGAAGCTTTTTCTCCTTTTGAAAAAATCCTTCGATTTGATCTTTGAAAAGCTTTGGATTTTCTTTTGACTCTTGTGGATTGATGAGATGGAGCAGACGAAACTTCTCTTTGATTTCACTCCTTTTGAATCACTCTATTTTGAACTAGAAGATTTTTCCAATAAAGCTCTGTTTTTCCCTCTTTTTGAAAGATATTCTTTTCTCTCTTTTTGATTTTCTCTTTTTTGATTTGAAAAGAGCTCCTCTATTTATAGATTCTGCAAAAATATATCCGTTAGAGACAAAGAAAAATAGCCGTTATTTGAAAATCTTACCGTTGGAGCTGATGTGTCATCGTGAAAAATCGCGCCCAGATTTCGCGGAGTCGACTCGAGCTTTGTGGGAGTCGGCTCGAAGTCGATTACCAGAAACATTTTAACTTAGGGGTCGACTCGCGGTGTCGACTCGACTCGTGGGGAGTCGACTCGAGAAGTGCTCAAAAATGAGCCTCTCTGCCGTCTGAGTCGAGTCAGGAGTCGGCTCGCGAAGGTCAGGGGTCGACTCTTGAAAACTCAAGTGTCGACTCGAGACAAATCAGAAATTCTGTTTGGGAGTCGACTCGGAAACCCTTGAGTCGGCTCGGGAGCGATACAAAAATCAGAAAATTTTCTGATTGACTTTAAAACTCGTCCCAAATAAATTTAAATATAAATGTGACTTGAATACATTAAATATGACATTAAGCATGGATTCAAGACATGTTTCAAGATTTGAATTATAATGTGTAAAAATTCCTTTTTGAAATCTTTTAAGCATAGAGCTTGAAACTTCTTTTTCAATTGATTCAAAAACTCATTGAATTTAACCATTGAGAGTCCATTCCTTTCATTTGAATAAGCTCAAGGTTTTTGATAAATAAACTCATTGTTTCTTTAAATACTCATGGCTTTTGGAAATCATCAAAATCAATAAAGTTGGGGCAAATATTTTCAATAATTTCTCAACACCTTCTCTTAATTTTTTTAAAAAAATTAATTTATCATTAAAAAAAATTATTTTATTCTTTTCAATTATTCTTCACAACCCCATCCCTTCCCCCTTCCCCCTCCCCTCTCTCACTCGGCCACCCTCCGCCTCCCTCCCTTTCGCCTTCCTCGTTCCTTCTCTATCGCCCTCCATCTTTCTTTCTCATCCATCTCTCTCTCATCGAAAGTTCTTCGTCTCTTCTTCATCGCCCATCCGCCTTCCTTTCTCGCCGTCCACCTTCCTTCTTCATCGAAAGTTTTTCATCTTCTCTCTGTCGCCTTAGTCTCTCTATTCGGCCCAACAGCAATGAAAAGGTGATGAAAAACTTCTGGCGAGAGCGGATGGCGGAGAACGATGAAGGGAGGCGGATGATGAGGAAGGGAGGCGGATGACGATGAAGGAAGAACTCATCCTATCCAAAATGAAGGCCGTCGCTGCTTGCCAATGCTGGGAAAGGAAAACTTGCTGGGGACGCCATGCCACTGCCTGCCGATGACGGAAAAGAAGAAGGAAGAGAAGAAAAGAGGGGAAGGAGGGGATTGGACGGTGCATTGAGAGAGAGATGTGTAGAGCAGAAGAAAGGGGGAAGGGATAGTTTAGGAATTTTCTTTAGAGGGGTGCAGAGAGAAGTTTGGAGGGGGAAATTCTATTTGGCCCGCAATTTTTGCTGAGGAGTCCCCCATTTAATTTTTTTTTACTTAGCAGCCCCTAAAATTGCCCAGTAGCCCTTAAATTTAAAAAATATCTAAACTACCCCCCCTTTCCCTTTTACCCTTCTCGCCTTCTCGCTCTATATTTGACCGAATTTCTGTTCGACCATGGTTGGCCGAACAGAGACTCTTTGTTCGACCCCATTTAGGCCGAACAAGAAATTTTTCTGTTCGGCACTATATTGCCGAACAGAAGGAATCCGTTCGATCCATCAGAACCGAATATGTTGACTCTTTCGATCCTGTATTACCGAACAAATTTAATCTGTTTGACCACATATGATCGAACAACTCACGAACGGAAAAAAATTGCAACGAAGATATTTTGATCCAATTTTTTTTAGAGACAAATGTCTTTTTTTTATTATTTGAAGTGGGATGGGGGCTACTAAGAAAAAAGTGCAGGCCAAATAGAATTTCTCAGATTGGAGGATGCAGATAGTAACTTAATTTTTTTTTTAAAAAAAAGAGGGGTGTACTGAATAATTTTTGTAGTGAGAATAGAAGCACCCCAAGGATAGCCACAACATTGATGGACATAAAAAAATAAAAAATAAATAAAAGGAAAACTTTAGGAAGGTGGGTGGCTTCTTATGCTACAATTAAATAACGATAATGTTAAAGTATACTTAGCGACAACCATCTCAGTCTACAATTTAAAATCGACAACCACCGCCGATCGATAAGGAGAGCAATTTGGTCTCTACAAAGTGCTTGACGGCGGAACGATTATGCATCAACTTGGTCCAAAAAAAATCATGTGGCATTATAAATTTAATTTTATATTTAAAATATATTTATTTAGGCATTATAAATTTAATTTTATATTTAAAAATATTATTTATTTATAATTTAAGTTTATTTATTATTTATTATTTAAAATTTTGAATATATGATTTTAGCTCATTAATGAAATTAATTAGGTCAGCAGATAGTTTGAAGTATTACAAATGATATCCGACTTACAAATGCTATCTAACTTGAGTGCATGGAAATTGATGGGTACAAGAAAATGACTGAGTTTCAAGATTATGGATCGATTTTAGCTAGCTTATGGCATGCAACAAGAATATCGCATTATAAAAGAGAAATTGTAATATTTTAAATTTAATTTTAAATAAAATAAAAAAATATTATCTACTTATATCAAGTCCATTTGCTATTCATTAACTCTATTTAAATTTTTATATTATATAATTTCAATTTATTAATTAATTAAATTAGTAGATGAGCTTAAGCGTTACAAATTACCTTGTCGCCTAAACCTCTTTCACTCCTCATTTTCATTGAGTTTGATATGGTTAACTTTTTCGTAAAGATGACATACTATAAAATTTTGATGAAAATATTCAATTTTATTTTTAAAATTTTTAAATATCACAATTTAATTTTTTATATTTTAAAAATATTATACTTTATTTATTCTTATTGATTAAAAAAAACTGAAGACCAATTTTAGTTAAATGAGAGAAACCGCAGCATTCTTAAAATGTAAAGGTTTAAATTATATCGCAGCTAAAAGATTGAAGACCAAAGTAAATATCGAGCGAAGGTTTGAGGTCCAATGGTGTTTTTTAGGTAGTGTTTGAAATAGAAAATAAGAGGGGATATCCAGTGTTGTCCCAGATAGCAACCCAAGAGGGGGGGTGAATTGGGTCTTTTAAAAATTTTAAACACTTTTGAAGTAAAACTTCCAACTTAAAATAAATCACAGATATGCAATAGTTAAGACAGAATATGCAAGGAGAAGATGAAGAGAAAGAGACAAGCATGACAAACACTGAAATTTTATAGTGGTTCGGTGTATCTACACCTACGTCCAATCCCAAGTACCTCTTGGGTCCATACTATAATCGACCTTGATTACAGCAGAGTTGTTTTACAAGATCACAACTCAAACTTATTATTTTCCTGGGTGCACAATGAACCCAGCTGGTTTCCAAGGATCACCAGCACAAAAACCTTACACACAAGCAACTGCTTGCATAAGGCAAACTGCCTCAACTGATTCAATCACTTGATCGACTCAGTTCACAAGAAGAATAAGAATGTTTGATACAATAACTGCTCCTTAAATGAGCAAATAAGACAAGTTAACTAATCAAACAAAGAGATAGAAATAAAAGCCTGATTTGTAAATTTCTATGGCTTGATTCTTCTCCTCTTTCTTGCTTTTGAATGGATCTTCCTTGAGTATTCTCTTGAAGCTCGGAAGATCAGTTGAAGAACAGGAACTAGGGCTTGCTCGTTTGCTTCTTCAAATTTGGAAATCTCCTCAAAATGAAAGTGTGAAGATTTGGAATTTCTCTCTTTTCTTTCAGGAAATCAGTACGATTTTTCCTTTAATTTTTTTTTGATTTTCTCTCGGATTTTTCTCTTCTTTTTCTTCTTTATTTTTCTTATTTTTCTCTCATTTTAAACGGTCATATTCATCATCCTTTTATACATCCTTCCAATACTAAGAATAGATGAAAACTATCCGTTAGAATCAAAGTGGAAGAAAAATTAGGAACAAATAAGGTAATAGCCGTTGAGATTTAAAGTAAAAAGTAGGTTTAGAGATGTTCTGACACATCTGAAAGTCGATTCTGACAATCTGGAGTCGGCTCTGACTTTTCTGGGGTCGACTCTAACTTGAAATCCCCAAACAGCCTGATTTGGAGTCTGCTCTAACTTTTCTGGAGTCAACACATTTGCTTCTGGAGTCGACTCTAACTTTTCTGGGGTCGACTCTAATTTGAGACCCGAAAAACCATCTTTCTATTTTTCTGTTGGAGTCGACTCTACAGGTTCCAGGTGTCGACTCTAATCCGTGCTGTTTTCCGGAGTCGACTCTGTGATTCTAGGTGTCGGCTCTAATGTCTGCAATCTTATCTTGACATTGGAATTGAGCTCCGAACTTGATTTCTCTCGAGATTTTGACCATTTAAACAAGTTATAAACTGAAACATTTAATCAAAATCATTAGTAATTTCATGAGTTATACTCAAATAGTTTTGTTTATCATCAAAATTAATAATTGGGTCAACAATCTCCCCCTTTTTGATGATGACAAAAACTTTGAGTATATGCATTGGAATTCATAAACATTGTAAACCTTATCAAGATTTTAAATTTGTTCAATTTAAGATATAAGCCACAGTTTCAAAGTAAGCAAAATTGAAACATAAACTGTATCAAATAACGATTATGCTCCCCCTGCATAAATAACTTCTAACTCCCCTTTTCTTTATGCATATACAATTCTTCTTTTCTTCCCCTTTTTTGTTATCAACAAAAAGGTGAAACATAATTTTATAAAGAATTTTAAGGTGATATTCAGATTCAAAATAATTGAAGAGAAGAGTAAATATTCTAAGACTTTCATTCATTGCACCCATCATTGTATCAAACATTCAAACATTTTTTCATTACATTAAAACATTTCATTACATCAATTACCAAGATATAAAAGAGTAAACATCCTAAGTACAAGCTGTTGGGAATTGTATCCTAAAGCTAATCATTTGATGATTGTGCTGATGTAAATTGTATATAAATTGATATATTAATAAAAGTTATTTGGCAGTTTATTCATTACAAGAATATCTTCTTAAAACTCCTAATAGTAATGAAGCCCTCAAGATCTTCCTTCACGATAAAGGAGGAATTATCTTTGAAGGTCCTTAAAAGAGTTCGCGACCAAATGATATACTATGACAGGGCCATAGTACTATCAATTATAGGACGTTGTATATCATATTTGTTGGTTGTCCTCTTAACCAAGGAGTGTAGAGACACTAGTATGACATACAGGTGAAAGTGTAGGAGTACATTCCACCGAACGTGACTCATTTCCGGATACTCTACTGTCAAGAGTTAATCCGAGAAGATATAGGTATAAGTATCCTTCAGACCTGAAGATCACATTCAGTGGCTTATAAGAAACTCATTGTACTTAGGTGCCGGACCATCTGGATTTTAATCCAGCTACGAAAGGTTACTGGGTGCAGTCAAGTACTTGTGGTAGTCAGTTGTGGATCAAGATGGAATTGACCTATCCTGTTAAAAGGAGAAATGCTTGTGTTTCAATTTAGCAAGACCTTGGCCAAGGCACTTCATGTGAAAGTCACATGATCACTAAAATTGAAATCACTTTATGGATTTGCTGTTTAGAGTTGATAGGCTCTTAAGCCATCCTTAGCATTTGTGGTCAAGAGGATGAATTATACGGTAACTGTTTCTTAGGGTTCTTGGAGTTTGCTCAGCAACTCTTCGACCTATCCGGACGTCGGGTTCCATTGCTAGATGGGCACATCGATTAGTATAGAAAATTGTTTCTATGCTACCGGCTTAGGTTCGAACCTAGAGAGTCACATGCATAGAAGTTTCCTAGGATGATCTATTTGCTGATCAACGATTGAGAATCGTATATGATTTAATTAATCAATTTGATTGATTGAATTATCTCAATTGGATTAAGTACAAGTGAATAAGATTCAATTTGGTTTAAGTCTACTAGAAGGACTAATCAATTTCAAATATTGATTTGAAATTAGATTTGATTTGGATTTAAATAGATTCAGGATTAGCCAAATTTGATTTGGGCTAGGACCATGATCTATATTGGTTTAATCCAATAAATTCAAATTAGCTTAAAACCAAAAATCCAAACCCCATGTGTGAAAAAGGTTTTCTCGCATGATGAGATAACTAAAATTTCATCTCATGAGAAATTAAATTCTCATGCAGAATTTAATTTATAACTTTTAGTCTTCTTCAAATGATTCCCAAGTTCAAGAAAAATAAATTTTGCTAAAAGGTGCCTCTTTGGAAGAGCACTCCACCAACTCTCCATGCATTGACAAGTGTGTGAATTAATGTGCCTCTTTGGAAGAGCACTCCACACAACTCTCCGTGCATTGACAAGCGTGTGAATTAATGTGCCTCTTTGGAAGAGCACTCCACACAACTCTTCATGCATTGATAAGTGTGTGAATTTAATATGTCTCTTTGGTTTTCACAAAAACAGCAGAATTCTAAATGTTAGAATTCAATAGGCTGGCTAATATGAAACTATAAATAGAGGACATCCCTCACCAGATAAAAAAAAACACAAGATCAAAAGAGATCAAAAAATTCTAAACAGTTAGAACCAAGTGTTACAGTTCTAAGAGTTAGAACAGAAAATTCTGGTGTGATTTTAGTGTTAGCAAAAGCTTGGTGGATCTTGGAGGAAGATTCAAGTGGAAGAATTCAAGATCAGCAAAATTATTTTTCCG
Source organism: Calamus simplicifolius (assembly GCA_900491605.1). Classification (NCBI taxonomy): domain Eukaryota; kingdom Viridiplantae; phylum Streptophyta; class Magnoliopsida; order Arecales; family Arecaceae; genus Calamus; species Calamus simplicifolius. The sequence continues at coordinate 26,021 of UESW01002150.1, forward strand.
CGAGCTAGCACTCCAGGAATCTGATCATTCGGGGGCTTCGCGTGGACAATACTAGGGGCCGGACGATTAAACGGCTGCAGAGCACAAAGGATTTACCTACTGTTCTTAAGGTGAGTGATTTGATCCTTAGATCTTAAGGCAGGCTTCAAGATGAGTAGTATGACTTCTCATCTTGAAGATTAAGATATGATCTTAATTATTTAATTTATATGCAATACTTAGATCAAATGATCTTATAATATAAGGCAAAGATATGATCTTGATGCATGTTAGAAAGATTAATATGTAATCTTTAAATTTCCGCATTGATAATTGTTATCAAATTTTAAAATATGCATGCCTCGGGGATTAACTCTCCCAACAAATGGTATCAGAGCAATGGTTTCTTATTGATCTAATTTATTGCATGTAAATTAATGTTCTTATTAATTGTGTAATTATGGCTAAAACTAATCGCAAGTCTATATGGTCACAGATGGATTAAAAATCCAAATTACCCATTCAATGAAGTATTCTCTATTATTTTATCATTGATGCTCCAAAGATAATTTAAATTGAGCTTATGCATCAAAACATAGATTACACGCACTCTCAAAAGATGTTTTATATTTGATACATATTGATGTTGTATAAAAGCATGATATTTGCATGTTTAGTATAAAACATAGATATGATATATGATAGCATGATGTCTATGTTATGAAACATACAAATATTTATGAGAGTCTAATTTGAATGTCAAATGTTAATTCATAATCTCTTTAGATATGATCTAAATATAGGAATTATGAGTAGTAACATAATACATGTGATGCTTGATTGAAATATATGACATGTAAACATGAAATATATTTAATCTTTTGGGTTAGCTAAATCGGGTCCATAAAGGGTTAGACCCTAAGGTTTAAATCAACTGGACTAAAAGAGTATTTGAACAAATCTAATTAGATTAGGTTAAGAATGCTCTAAATCAAACAATAGTTGTAGTTGATCATGTCCTTCTCTTTGATTAAACCAAATGGAAGTAGATTAGGCTCCGTGGTTGAGCATGAATCTCTTAGATGGTCAAATCAGAATTGGTTAACCATATGATGTCAAGGTGAGTTGGCAAGTTGCTCTAGGATCAACGATCGAATAATTTTTAATTGGGAGCTACTCGTATTGATGCGTCTTTAACGAGTTAATGGCATATCCCTCCCATCGATCTCACTCACCTGGTCAATGTGGTGAACCATTTATGATTCAGATCATTTACCTGATTCGGGTTGACCCATGCCTGTAAGAAAATCAGTCTGACTGATTTAGGTGCCACTTAACCTGACTTAATCTTGTTTCATTCTACCCATTTCATATATTCAGTGGGAGAACTTGATTAGTCAATTTATCTTCAAATTATAAAATCCTCTAAAATTATTAGGTCCTTAAAATGAAATAGTTATATGATAACTAGATCATAGCCTCCCATTAAGGTGGGTGATAATGAGTCCGATGTCTTGATAATCATTGGAGGCACTCCATGCCTGGTGCTTGTCAACCATCGGAATTATCATTCATTATATGATAAGTCAGCGTAACTATTAAATAGACAGTCAGTGAGCCGAGCTTCACTCGGGCTTGGTTGTCTATTGATAGGTTACACTGATTATATCATTTAATGGTTGGACCTAACCAGAACTTTCAGTGGAGCACTCCATGCCTGCTGAAGAGGTACATGGGGAAAAACTGAACACTAAGAATTGTTTTGGAAAACAATTGGTTTTGAACCTACTCTTAGATGCATATGGGTTGGCCAAGCTTCCCTTGGCCTGTATGTAGTCTATGTAGATCTTAGTGCCCGCTAAAGAATTAAGAATAATTCTTCGAATTGGGGTGTAGAGGCTGCCAATTTAAACAAAATAGTGGAAGAATCTTTAGACTAAAGTCCAAGTCTTTAGACTGAATCAATTTATATACTAATAAACTTTAGTTTTTCCTTATGCAGAAAATGGCCACTAATTTATCATTAAGGTCCCTATTGGATAGTGACAAGTTGAATGGTTCAAATTTCAATAGCTGGTTTAGAAAACTTAAGATCGTCCTTGAGCATGAGAGGATTCTATATATTCTTAATAATCCTGCACCAAAGATACCTGATGCAAACACACAAAGTTCTGAGAAAGACACTTATCAGAAGTGGCTCAATGATAGAACTAGCGTACGTTGCATCATGCTAGCAGCAATGAACGATGTCGAGAATGCTCAGCCAGAAGAAATCATTCAAGCGTTGAATGAATCTTTCGGCACACCTGACGACGTTGAAAGGCACAAGACTAGTTGTGCTATTTTTAATGCTCGAATGAGGGATGGATCTCCTGTCACTGATCATGTATTGTACATGATCGAGAAGATAGAACTGCTAAGCAAGCTTGGCTTTCCCTACATGAGCAGTTGGGAAAAGATGCGATCCTGAATTCCTTGCCTCCATCCTTCCGACCTTTCCTTACTCATTTTCGAATGACAAAGCCTGCAGTCAACTACCACAGTTTGTTGGGGTTGTTACAGAACTTTGAGAAGGATAACCAGCTCTCTAAGGGTTTGGTTAATGTGGTTGAAGGATCTAAGGTAGGGCGTCAACCCTTTGGGAAAGGGAAGAAGAAAAAGAATAAGAAAAAGGTGCAACATGCTAGGACATCTATAAGGGGTCAGATGCAGAAGAAGAAAGTTGATAAAAGTCAAGCTGAATGCTTTCATTGCAAGATGCAAGGGCACTGGAAGAGGAACTGTCCTCTTTACATTGCCACACTTGATCCAAACAGGCCGAAGAAGAAAAAGGGGCAAGATGTTGCTCAACAAGGTATTTATATGATAACACCTTGTAATTTTTCTGTATATGATAATCAGACCTGGGTATTAGATACCGGAGTCCTTTTAACATTTGCAATTCATTGCATGGACTACAGGTCACTAAAAGATTTGAGAACAATGAAAGATTCCTTAATGTCGGCGATGGAAGATTAGTTCCAGTTCTGGCATTAGGAGTTCTTGAAATAGTTTTCAATAGAAATGTCATTATACTAAATGATTGTCATTTTTGCCCAACGTTCTTGTTGAACGTAATTTCTGTAGGCCTTATGGCCAAAAGTCATTATGAAAATTCAATAAAGGATGTTACTTTGAATATCATTATGAATGGAGTCACTGTAATGACTGGATTTATCTAATGGCATTTATATATTATCACAGCCTGTGAATGTAGTGTACAAATCAAGTAAGCGCCCTAGAACAACTGATGTCACAGACATTTATCTTTGGCACCATCGGCTGGGTCATATCAATAAGAACAGATTAAACAGGTTAACTCAGGAGGGCATCCTTCGAGTTGATGATTGTGAATCATTAACTACCTGTGAATCCTGTCTTCTTGGTAAAATGACCAAGTCATCTTTTACTGGAAAAGGTGAAAGAGCTAAAGAGCTATTAAGTCTAGTACATACTGATGTATGTGGACCAATGAGCACTTGTGCCAAAGGTGGATATTACTACTTCATTACTTTTACAGACGACCTTTCTAGGTTTGGTTATGTCTATCTTATGCGACATAAATCTGAATCGTTTGAAATGTTCAAACAATATCATAAAGAAGTAGAAAAAAATAGGAAAAAGTATTAAGATCCTTCGATCAGATCGAGGAGGTAAATACCTTTCCAATGACTTTATGACATATTTAAGGGAGAATGGGATTCTCTCCCAATGGACTCCTCCAGGAACACCACAACATAACGGTGTGTCGGAAAGGAGGAATCGAACTCTGTTAGACATGGTTCGGTCCATGATGGGTTTTGCAAGCTTGCCAATATCCTTTTGGGGATATGCATTAGAATCAGCTTGTCATATTCTCAATAAGGTTCCAAGTAAGTCTGTTTCAAAAACTCCACATGAGATGTGGTATGGACATAAACCGGTAATCACCTATCTGAGAGTCTGGGGGTGTCCAGCTTATGTGAAACGTGCAAAATCAGACAAACTTGAACCCAAATCTGACAAATATTTTTTCATCGGCTATCCAAAAGAAACCAAAGGATATTACTTCTACAATACTGAAGAACAAAAGTTGTTCATTAGTAATAGAGCAGTTTTTCTTGAAAAGGAGTTCCTTAGTGAAGGAACAAATAGCTCTAATGTTGAACTTGAGGAAGTTCATCAAGTAGAAGGAACAACACAAACCAGTGAACCCTTAGAATCTGAGTTGATTAGATCAAACTCAAAACCCATTTTAGATGCACCATTAAGGCGATCTGGTAGAGTACCACATCAACTACAGATACTTAGGTTTCTTGGTCCAGAATGATGATCCTGTTGAACTCGATGAGAAAATGAGGATCCGATCACCTATATGGATGCTATGCAAAGGACTGACTCTAATAAATGGCTTGATGCCATGAAATCCGAACTTGATTCCATGAAGAATAATAATGTATGGACATTAGTTGACCCATCTGAAGTGATAAAACCCATAGGGTGTAAGTGGGTTTTCAAGAGGAAAAGAGGCCCAGAGGAAAGGTTGAGACCTATAAAGCACGTCTGGTTGCCAAGGGGTATCGTCAACGTTATGGTATTGACTATGACGAAACGTTTTCTCTTGTGGCAATGCTGAAATCCATTCGGATTATGCTAGCTATAGCAGCACACTTAGATTATGAGATTTAAATGGATATTAAAACTGCTTTTCTAAATGGTGATTTAGAAGAACATGTATATGATACAGCCTGAAGGTTTTATATCTAAAGATGAGTCTAAAGTGCAGACAGAAGTCTATTTATGAACTTAAGCAAGCATCTAGGAGTTGGAACATACGATTTGATAAAGTGA